>VRLP01004949.1:0-42351 GCA_009660295.1 Lophius piscatorius | reverse complement strand
TATATATATATATATATATATATATATATATGCAACTCCATGCTTGAGTTGCATTGTTCACCAGTGGACTGCCTGTAGTTAACACCATCCTTCCCGAGGTATTATCTGACAAACAGCTCCTGCTGTGCTTCTGAGTACACTTTAACAGTCCTCATCATACATGATGTCAGCTGGTTGACCTGGATGAATCACCTAGTTTCACATTAATCCCATCGATCTAATGTCAGACTCTTTAACTTAAACCAAAGTTCAAATAATTATATATATATATATATATATATATATATATATATATATATATTACTAGATAAACCTAATGACAGCAATATTTATAGATAATTATCAAGACAGAAGGAGGTAATCAGAGTTCAGGCTTGGGTGTAAAAAAGTGACAGAGGACATGAGGACTAATAGAGAGAAAGGAAGAAAAATGTGAGTGATTTTTTTCATTTGATTCAGTTCCATAAGGTAAGTTCAACATAGGTTAAGTTCGTTATTATCCACAGTCAGCCAAAAAAAACGTAGGCAAAGCTCACTTATATACATAATTAAAAAATAATAAATTACATCAATTATGCAATGGTAAGTGGAGAGGCATAATTTTATTTTTGATAAAATAACTCGAGATCGACGCAGGGCATACGGACAGATAATGTGATGAAGTATCCTCGGGGTGGACCTGCACCAACAGCACTGCTGAAGTCTCATACGCTACTGTTGAGCTGTGAGCTACAGCACGAGTCATTACATTTAAATGTCATTTATACCCACATATTCGGCGAATCAGCGTTTCATGTTTTTTGTTGTTGTTGTTTGTCTTCACCTCGGATTATATTTGTGACCGTTTTTCTAGGTTAATCTGTGTTTAAATTGTTCACATGTTCGGAAGCAATCGCTACTCTCTTTAATTCCCTGTTGCTTGCTCTTGAGAACCTTGACTTCCTGAACCTGTATAGAATCAAGCTGGAGATATATGGGCTTAAATTTATATTTATGGGGATACTTTTGTCTCAACTCATTTGTTAGTTTAATTCAAGTCAGGTGTTCAGAAAAGACACTCAGAGGCTGGAAGGACATAAAAGGATGGATGTTTGACAACATGGAAGCATCTCTGCTAAATGATCCTTGAAACATTTCTGAAGCGAGGGGGAGCTTTATCTACAAAAAAATGTCGGGCCATCATTTCTGAACCATTGGTCTAATTTAGTCCAAATCTGATTAATATGAATCGACTCGAGGAGATCTATCTTGTATCGTGTTTTATACTTATAGACCACATTTTACTCACTAGGCGGAGCTTTTATGGGAAACACAGATTTCGGGCCTAACTTCCTAATCGTTGGTCAAATTTAGTCCAAATTTGGTGCAAATTAATTGACTCAAGGAGATCTATCTCGTAATTATCATACCTTATTCTAGTAGTTCATATTTTATTCACTAGGGCAGGATTTTTTTCTTATGAAAAGCACTGTTTCCTATTTCATGGATCATTTTCAAATTGTATACCCTCATTGATCAATTTTCTACCAACATACAACTTAGTTCGAGGAAGAACTGGATTGATTTGTGATTAGTTCTATATTTCTGACATGAGGGGGAGCTTTGTCTAGTTTTCACGCATTAATGTCTCCACCAGCGTTCCGATTTAGTTGAAATCAATCGGCTCTAGGAGACCTAAGATGTATATATCATGTTTTACCTTAATAGTTCATATTTTCTTCACCTGGTGGACTTTTTTTTTTCTTTTAACAAAATACAAAATACTTTAGACATCATTTTATTAACATTTAACATGAATTTCAATCAGGGGGATTGCTTGTACAACACAGGGGATTGGGGACTTTTTGTGGATATACCCTTGCTGTCCATGACGACAGCTGAGGCCTAGTTTTCAGATATTTGGGATTATTTTAGACACCTCTGTATTTCCAGATTGTAGTGTGGATTATTCACTACAACATTTAATCTGATTCACATTCAATAATGCTTTACAGAAAAACAACTTGTTTTTTTAAGCTTTTGTTGTCCAATTCTTGCCCTTTAAACATCGTAAAATGCATATATTTAGATCAAGAAAATCAAATATTTTACTGGGGGGAAAACCCTGAACCCTCCTAGAGAGCTCAGATTTTGAACCTCGGCATTTCTAAAACCCTGCGTACGGCCAGGCTGTTAGGGAACTCTTTCCTTCCTCATCCGAAATTTGAATATGAAAAGGGACTCTACTGTCTCAGTCAAAGACCATCACTTTAATGACGTTTGGCAGTCATTTGATTTATTAGGTTTTAGAGGGAGGGGAGAGGAAATCCACTAAATATTTCATATGCCATGCTAATCCTTGTAATATTGCCAGCTGAAGCCATGTACCTGCACCACTAAGACGTGAGGCACAAGGATTTCTCGCAGTCAGATGGCTGCAAATGCCTGTGAGTCTACTGAATAATAAAATAGCAGTATTGAAATATTTAGACTTTGATTCCCATTAAAGGAATCTTTAAAACATGAGATTTACGTTTTGGGAAGAAAAGAAGACAGACGGCAGAGACAGCAATCACAACACACTCATACAGAACGACCTTCAGCCCGTCTGAATAACAGTGTCTCCCTCTGTACTCCCTCCTAAAGAGTGGAATTGGGGAGAAACAGGCGGCGTAGGTTCAAACAAAGAGCACAGTGCCACGGTAGAAAAAGTGGTTCACAAGAAGCAGTTTGCGTGATAGCATGTGTTGTGTTTCAAGGGTTGATGCTGGGTGAAAAGCACAAGTGATGAGAGATAGGACCTACACATATATAAAACATTCTGTGACAAAAGTAGCTTCAGAACTGGGAATGAAAGGAAATGAGGTGTCAGCAGTTTCATTCCACTTGCAACACTTCTCTCATCTCAGCCCTGTTTGACATTTCCACAGCTGCTCCGAGCAGCAAGCGTTGTACTGAGGATCCCAGCATTCCCTTTGTTCATGTAGCACTTTGTCCGTTTAACTGCATTCCTGATAGACTGTGAGGTGAGGGACAGACACGTAAACACAATTATGTGTTTTACTATCTGCATCCCCAGAAGGCCTCGCTTGGTTGACAGTGATTGGGTATGCCTGATGTTCAGGCGACCAGGCAGATGCACAACATGGCATCTACAGCCTCCCATCTCAGAACACTTCTGGTTGAATTTGACTCTCCCCACAAGTCTTTGGCCACTGCTACTCCCTCTCTCATATTTGATATTGACCTTTCTGTGACATCAGCCCCTAGGGGAGCCATGGCATCGCTGCAAGATACCATTGAAAGCACCCAAAGGCAGTCCACCATGACTACACTCAAAACAAACATCACTTTGAACTCCTGCCTCCTTTTGTTTTCGCTGCAGTTTAAGAGCAGGGAAAAGTCAGCGGGCAGTGCTGCTCATTGTGAGGAGTGACTCAAATGTGGCCAGAGCCTGAGTAATGTAACTTTGCTTGGTCGAGCCATGTCAAAAGGCTCGCCATAAATATCCACAGACTGAAATAAAAACAACTGTAAGACAGTAAATGGTACAGATATAACATTTAATTTTAACCCAACCAAAACCAGCATGCTTTTCTATCCACTTCCAAACAACTGCACCGCTGTGGGCTATTTGCGATACGCAATACCCAAAGGGTTTGAGGCTGGTGAGAAGAGAATTTGCTCTGTTAACTAGAGAAGAATCTGTGATCTTTCGTTCCCAACAGATTACTTTACTCTGTGAATATGAGTTATAGTGGCATCTATCACTTAATGGTATTGTTTGCAAGTGTGATATACTGTACATACTCACCTGCATTACATTTAAAATGCCATAGATGTCATGTGAATAACATACCTGTAGTATGTACTGTATATAGTACGTCACTTATTGGATCACAGCCTCTCTCCTCAAGAAGCATAAAGAAGGAGATAAAAAAAAAAACCTGCATCTGCAGTGAGGATGATCATAGTTAATGAATCAGAGGCAGATGTGGTTGTGTTTGTTTAAAACTACACCGCCCAGCCAGAACGGTAAAACCACCTGCCTCACATTGTGTAAATCTGTCTTTTGACACCGGAACAGTTCTGTGATGCATTGTGTCTTCTGATACATTTTCTATATGAACCACAATTTACTTTTGGGGCGGCTGTGGCTCAGGAGCGGTTGTCCACTTATCTGTAGTTGGGTGGTTAGATTCCCGGCCACTGCGGTCTACATGTCGAAATGCTTTGAGCAAAAATACTGAACCTTGAGTTGCTCCCAATAGCTGTTCCCTTCGTGTATGAATGAGTCACTACTGCATGAACATAAGGCGCTATATAAGTACGGTCCATTCAACATTTAACATTCACAGTCATTTGTGCAACAGTAGCTACTCTGTGAAATCAAAGAAGACGGGCTAGCCCTTGGTACCTACTTGCATCAAACTGGTTGCCATTTCACCAGTTATCCCTCCTTTGACCACTGCAGACTGGTTACAACCAATAGGTCCTGCAGTTCTAGAGATGACTCAGTCATCAAGCCATTACAGTTAAGCCCTTGTTGAAATCATTCAGATACTTACCCTTGCCAATTTTTCTTGGTATCAACATATCAACTTTGAGGCCAATACCCATATCTTACTAACTGATATTTTCCAACCTTTTACAGGTGGCCCTGTGACATGGTATTGAATGTTATTACAACTTCACCAACCAGCGGTTATAATGTTATGGCGGACCACTGTACGCATATGTTTACTCTATCAGTGCATTGAAGGCAGGATGGGCGGGAAGAGCCAGCGTTGCTCCCTTAAAGCCTGGCTAGGCAATTTGCACACAGTGATTTTCCCACATTGACAACTGGAGGCAAATAAATGAGCAAGGGAGCAGCAGCCAGACGGTGCGCCACGGCACACCCGCCGCTTCATTTGCCACCGGGGCTTGGGAGCCCAGGTAGCACAATTAGCGCTCATCCTCTCCCCCTAAATTGTGAAGCGGAAGAGAAGTGACACCCATAAGGCATGCATCACTGTAATCGAATCTAAATGAAGGCTGTGCATAACCAGAGCTCCCACCTGAGACAGTGGGAAAGATGTGACCGCGGCAGCCTGTCAACACCGTGTCAACACACTCGTTCACAGCCCCGTCCGCATGCATAATCACACCAATCATTACAGTGTCAATGACGATAATGTAAATATAAACAGTGGAGGCAGGAGGAAGTAGGGTAGCGGTGAACGATGAGCAAAGCCTGAACTAACGATTTGTGAGCATGAACAATGCAGCAATGGGGAGGGAAAATGTTCTGTTTCATTCAGATTCGCTGCAACGGGCTTACACCACATCTGTTGTTCAGAAGAACACTCCACCTCACGCCTATGCCAATCTGAAGGTCACAAGTAACATTTTGGGTAAGGGTAGAGTAAACTTTTAATGGATATGTTTTAAGAGGACAGCTTAAATTTGTTTGGTTTAACTTTAATTTCTTCAGATGATCCTTTTCATTCTCTTTTTAAATAACTCATCAAGCCATTGTCAGTTTATTGTTTAAGTAGATTTACGTACAATACTTACATTTATCCCAATAAGCAAATATTAGAAATGTTGCTATATGGCCTAACCGTTGCTCAATAAACTGTTGCACTGTCAGATACATTAACAGGTTATTGATGTGTGACAGCCTAATGCTCACTTGCAATTGGACTTTTTTCAAACATCGCTGAATGGTATTTTACAATCTGAAATAATGAGCTATGTGTATAAAATATGTCTGGCTGCTAGTTTGACGTGCTCAGACTGTGACATTCGTAGCACAGGTCATTGCACACTGTTGTATCTGATAGCTGGTTAGCAAAGTAGCTTGTTAGCTCAAAATTGGTGCAGGAAAATTGAAGAGTCCTGTCACAAAGCCAATTACTCCTATTGAGATGCACCCAAAAGAGCCATTTCATCCGTACCTCCAATATTCATGCTGATGGTGCACTTCAGCATGTCAGGTCGGGCTTGCGTGCAAATTCAGATGCTATAACTCTTTTTGCCCATTTAAAAACGATCTATTTAACATATAGGTAACATTAAAAATGTATCTTGTTGGCTCACTGTGTTTTCTGTTTTTGTCAGACATTATTCCGTTTGTGTGTCGTAAGTCCCTCATAAAAATAAAAAAGAATAGAAATTAATAAGAGATGATACATTCTGCATCGGAAATTGAAAGGAGATGTCAACTTCATACCTTATCTAATGCTCCAAAGCGTCTCTCACATTGACATTACCTATAATTATATGTTACTGTATAGGTTTATCCATTATGTATAAGCCAAATGTTATACATGCAGCTATATGATTCACAGCATGACACCCAGATGTTAATATTGTTTCTGATATGTCTTGGCTTGAATGATCTTGCGGGTTTTTTGTACAGTGATGTTTGTACATGTCTGTCCAAGGCTTTTTCCTTACACTTGTATGTATTTAAACAGGTTTACTCTTTAGAAACCACCCTATTTATTAGACCTCGCTGATCTGTTGGTCAGTGAGAAGAGAAGGTAATGTGTTAAGTGAAGCATCATTTGGAGAGAGAGAAACTATTTGTGCATGCCCATCGGTGTCCTTGTGTATGTGTGTCTTTATATATATATATATATATATATATATATATATATGTGAATTTGCTCTCCATTGCAGGAGTTTAAGTCATCGCTGATGTCAGAAGGGACATGCTCCATGCCACCCAGCATCATTATCAGCACTTCCTGGTGCCAAAGGGGAAGCATTAAATCCTTTCCACCTCTCCAGCAATTGAGACTGTCACTGTCATTAACCTGAGGTGACTTCAGTGCAGCCTGCTCAGACTGTTAGCCTCCATCCCTATTGACATCTACTGCTAACCTTCCAGCAGCAAAGACGCATGTCTGTATAATGCTCCAGCATGAAACAGGCCTGTTTCTGTCGGTGAGGCCTCTCGAGAAAACTTTACTCAGTTCCAGTGTGAGGCTGCATTCAAAACACACCAGGTGCTTTAAACTGAGCAGTGTGAAACACAGGGATTTAAACACAGACACACACACAGATGCACAACCACAGTGGCCTTGCAGAGAAAAGTTGAGAGTGGAATTCTTTTTGGTAGAACCCAAACGGTCATTGTACCTGGTGATCAGGTCAACTGGTCGACGGTACTACTGGTCAAGCCATTTATAATTTCTGGCTTCCATCGCATTGCTTGGTGCCTCAAACAATATTGTGCTGCCAAGAGACTGTACTAACAGGAGGGAAAGAATACTATGCAAACTTGTTTTGGATGAAGAAAATCTCTCTGGAATAGCTTTTTCCCCCAAAAGAAAGGATCAAGGGAAGCAAGGACAACTTAGGGAGCTACCCAGCAGGGTTTACTACCGACATCTTTGCACTGTCTTATATATTTATATATACATATTAATACATATATATTTAAATGTATATAGCCTGTACACAAGATCATCTCCATTTGTTTATAGCTTGTATATTTGTTTATTGCCTTGTCCATTTAATTTAAAATTATTAATATGGAATTCGTACTGTGAGAGCTCAGTTAACCGGAGTCAAATTCCTTGTATGCATATACATGGCCAATAAAACTGACTCTGATTCTGATAGTACCCTCATCAATCTGTAGCCCTATTTACTCATCATTATCAATTCAGGGGTGGAACGCCATTTCTATTAACATGATGTCGAAAGGTAAAGTGAGGAATTTCTGCCACACCCACATTTTGACTATGCGTACAGCCCACAATCAGACATCTTAAAGTAGTAGCAGTAGGTGGTTATGCAAGTATTAAATTTGGGAGACAGATTGAGGTCCAGGAGCTCTTTGCCTTACAAGCAAAGGACAAGATAATAATAATAATAATACTAACATTATTTATCAAATGTTACACAGTACATACGTAGAGTACCAAACATGAAATTCATCTCTGCATTCAACCAATCCCTGAGAGAGCAGTCGGCGGCCCCTGTGAAGCGCCCGGGGAGCTGTGGTTTCATGGTATCGCTCAAGGATGTCGCATCAAGGGGCTAGGTTTGAACCCTGGTCTCCCGATTGAGGGACCACTACTGTACCCGCTGAGCTTAAGTAATAGGAAACGTAAATTACTGCCTATTTTCCATGTTAATCCATTGATTAGAAAAGCGCTGCTTAATGCACGTGTCACTAGCTGCAGTCTAGGCCTCCTTTGCTCGGGGAACCCCAGCTCCCTAATTAAAATCTCACACAGCGCACCTTTATAAAAAAGGCTGAGAATACACAGGTGTGTCCCCCCATGACCCTGCACTATGCTGCCTGATGTGGTCTGAGTTATGTCTATGCCACAGAGTTGCTGTGATGTTGTATGCAAGGAGAAGGTAGTTGCAGGTGGGATATCTACAAATATAGCCTTTTGTATGGGTTGTTTCCCACACGGGACACACCTTTGTTCTTTTATTTGGCTTCCACTGAACGCATATAAAATTGTTATCATACTCTACACGAGAAGTTAAAATCTGCATGAACTGACGAGGATTTTACCTTTAATTTGAAAATCATTCATTTCGGCATTTATGAGAGAAATGTAACTTAAAGCAATGAAAGTAACTATTCGTGGTCACACGTTTCGTTGATTTGATGGAAATCAATCCAATTGCAGATTTCCGGTCATCTTTTGACATGATAGGTGATCTAATACCGTCTGGTGTTTACATTCACTGGAGTATGTGTAACATGCACATAAGTCATGCGACCTGTATTGAAAGATTATTGTTGTTATGTTTGCCAGTATTCAGGCTAGTGTGCTCATTTTCTGAGAATAATGGGAATAACCCAGACCATTAATAAAGCAAATGCTGAAAGAACCTTTAAAGCCTTAAAGACTTAAACCTAATACATTCAAGGTGTAACGTTAGCTCATCTATCCCAGGGGTATTAGTTTAGCTAATGTAACCTAACTTAAGATAAGTCAGCAAGTTGGTGTTGTGTGGTAAACCATAATTGCTAATCTTAGTTTCAACATAAGTGGAAGTAAACTTTACACTAAAAGCACATGGTAAGCCATCCCATGATTCATCCTGAAAACCCAGATCCAAGCCATGGTCACTAATATACTTCACTTGTCTACCTCTTTACCAAGACAGGGACTAAGTAAGGAAGACAAGGGGGTCAGATACACATGTGTTGTTGTGGGATTTTACATTCAGTAGTAATAGTTTTCCTGAGGTTTTATAACTTGCTCAATGCCTCAGTCAATCTTGGCTTCATTAAGATTTTCTTGGACATTCCTTCCATGCAGACATCCAATAATGTTATATTAATTGAGAGTTTCTATTAAAAACAACCAGGTCCAGACCTACGGCCTTGCGAGAGGTTGGTCAGCCAGAAAATTATACACTCATAATTTCCAGGGTACAATGTTTATTTAAATCCATTACCAAATGGCGTACCCCATACATACGTCTTAATTTTTTCTTGACATCACCTCTCCAGCCCTGCAGCGAAGTGAAAAATCTAATGTTCAGTATTTTCATCTCTTAATCCCATCATTCAAGTGTTTCCATCATGCTACTGGCCTAAACAGTTTCCTCAGTGAGCAATGTTTTGTTCTCTGTCACGAACAGCAGTGGGGAAAATCTAGCGACAGTATGGCTCTGGGTAAAACGAGGATGGCGACACCCTGTTTAACGATGGCATGTACTTTGTGCTGTTAGTATAGCAAGTGATTTACAGTACAGTAGATTTTTATTTTGAGGGATCCAACCGCCTTTATTGGATGATGATGAAGTGGCAGAGCAGGAAATAGGAAGTCGGACAGTCTCAGGAGGTTTTGACCAGACATGTTTTCGTCTTTCTTTGGCCCACAATTAGAAGCAATAGTCTCCCACTCCTACGAAGGCTCCCTCTCCTCAGCAGAGATATATTTATCTGAGGATAATTGGCCATTAAATCCTCACTTGACAACTGTGAAAATGCCACCCCAAGAGTAATCTGGCTGCCAGAAAATGACAACGGTTGGCAGAGCTGTCGACTGCTGTGAGCCACAGGATGGGAGCCATCAGCAATGAATGGATCTATTCCTCACACTCACATCCGTACACATCCACAGGCACACATGAACAAAGCTGGCTGTGCTAATCAAATACTGTCCTCTTAGCAGGCTTCTGGTTTTAGATTTTTTTTTAAACATAGTGAAACCTCACATTATGATCCTTATTAAAAGACAGGTCCCTGCTCTGTGGATAAAGAAACCCCCCGCATTTTAACCCTTCTTTCATTAACAAAGACTTCTTAGCTTTATTTATTTTATTTAGCTGGGTCAGCTCCATGCTTTGATCACTTTATCGGGATGCTCTATATTCAATAACCAATGTCACACTTTGAAAGTCCTAATGTGAAAATGGATTCTTCATCGCATCACATCGCATCACATCTGTCCGACTTGAACCGATCCTTATCATCTATTTCAAAGTATCTAGACTTACCAGCTTTTAAAGGCTGTCCTGAAAGCTGGGCTAAGGCAATGAGAAGACAACCGTTTCATCATAAATTTCTCTTGTTTTCATCCGAGTGCCTCAATGGTCTCATACTGCCAGCAGGAATCAGGCTGAACAGCAGATTCGGTACATTAAATTATTTTCATAGGGCATAGAGAAGACTTGTTTTTTGATAGCACTGGCTAAAGTTAGCCCCTGAGTGAGAATCTTCCTGTATAGGAATGTGTTTTCTCCTTTTCATCAAATTCATGCCAGACCTCTTTTGGAGTACTTTTACATCAATGGAGAGTGATTGATGAGAACTTCATGACAATGTTGTACATAAAAACATGTAATGACTAAGAAGGTTAGATTTGTTCTTGGGGACGAGGCGGATGTGTTGTTTGTTGATTATCTTGGATAATTAATTTACTGTAACCGCTTAGGCCTCCTTTATGCCCCATGTACGTATAGAAACAGACAACCATTTCAAACGTTGTGTCCGTTACTCCTACAAAATCCCATGCATCCTTCGCACTGACACTGGTACCAGTGGCGAAAATCCAACTTCAGTGTTGGGGGGGACGATGACAATAGTGCTAATGTAATTTAGCATACATACTTTTCATGATTCCCTCCCCTGGTATTGATTTGGAATTGACATGAAAACATCTACAAACTGCTCCTTCAAAAAAGTTGTATTCAAGTTTACCGCCCGTAATTACATTTTTACAAGATTACACTTGAACACATCTCAATGATGTTACAATTCTTTTTTGCCTGAAACTGAGAGTTACTGAGACATTGAGCGCATCTTTTCAGTGCAATATGCTGCTGACAGCTACGTTAGCGATACATCTGTAGCATGGCAGTAAAATGTCAAGAGTTTGGAAAACAAAACAGTGAAGGAGGTTGCGATAATGAACTCAGTCACCTGAGCATTTGTGCTCAGCGATGATCTTTGACTTCATTAAATACATTGCGACTTGTTGATGGTGCATCTTTTATTTACTTTTTCCCATTACTTTTTTCCTTTTCTTCTGCAGATACTGTCCCCTATGACTTACACTGGTAGTGCTCCTTTTTGTCAGTTTTGTTTGTATCCGTAAGCTCTCCGAAACTGTACAAAAAAACAAAATGAATACGGAGTGCAGATGAATTGAATAACCTATGTATGCAGGCTGACGAGCAAATAAATCACCAGCTGATCTAAGGTCCAACACATAGAAAACTATTCATTTACACTTACATTCACACCTAGAGGGGAATTTTAGCCACACCATGTCCCATATTGCATGTTTTGGGACTTTGGGAGGCAGTAGGAGTACAAAAATGCAAAAGAAAAAGTCCACACAATAAAGCACCAGATCCATGGGATCCCAAACTTTTCTAAAATCGGCAAACAACATCATTGTGTTTTGGTGACTGGCAAAAAAATCATTATATTCAAAGATGCCTTTGGAAAGTGAACAATTCTGTTGCAGTGGAGGTCCAGAGTCTCTTTTTTAATGTGGTGATAAGATTTCAGGAAGTTATGGCTTTATAAGACTGCCATATATTTATGGCTAGCAAGAAATTCTATTCGGTCCGTGCCGACTGCAGCAAAAGGCTTCACACTGCATGAGAACACCGTGTCTCTACTCAGCTCCAAATCTAGGCCACAGTGGGACTCAAGACTCTCAGCCCTTCTACGCTGAGATGTCGCACGTTTTTAGACAGAGGTAACTGTGAAAACGTTGACGTCGTGCTTTGAAGAGATGTCATTTTTGCTGCAGATTCAGAAGGCTACTCAAATCACAGCACCCTGTCAGAGTATGCTTCGTGAGACACCCATCTCTGCTCACCATCCAGGAATCTGAGAGCTTTTTCTGTTACTCAGAAGGTACCGCACCACAGGCCGAAGATGAAAAGTTATTATACAGCAAGCTGAAGGAAAATTCTGGATTCTGCTCTAAAAGCTTCAGGCCATGTTGTTTATTAATTCAAAACAGTGTTTCAGTTTCACAATCCATGTTTATCAAAAATTCCAACATTGTCTTGAGTGCAATCTCATGTTGGAGCGATAATGGGACGGAAAGTACAGCTGAGGTGAAGAGAAGGTACCTAACATAAAGTATTCACCAGAATGCATGAGATAGGAGGAGAGAAAGTGAGAGAAAGCCGTGTTTCTGTATTTCCATGCCTCAACCCACCACTGACAACACCCAAAACAGGCGCACTTTACGTTTTAACAGTTTGTCGAAGAAGCTTTTGTTTGTTCCGTTGTGTTTTTGTTTTTTCTGCCTCTGTTGTTTTTTATACCCCTACTTTCACATCAGTCCTTTACTCTGGAGGCTGCCTTGCCGCTCACAAACAACAGCGCTCTCCCAGTTGGCTCTGTTTGATGACCTACATTACATTCTCTTTGCATGGAGTTACAGCGGGCCCACATGTAGTGTGTGCACAAACTGCGGTGTAAATGCCTTGAACAAAAGGGGGGAGCAGCCGTACGGGGATAGAAATGAAAATGTTTACCATTGTAGGGGACACATTGTATCAAAAGGGCTCGGTGTAGTCTAAACACAACCACTGAAGGTTTGTGTCACACTGGTGCACAATGTGTGAACATGCATGTATGTGAATACATCCATACAGGATGTATGAACTCGTCATCAGTTTGTCCCTCAGACATGAAAAACAGCCAACATTATTCCTCTAGAAGCAATCGGCAGTCGCATCCTCCTTCTGATATGACAACTTTTATGTAAAAACAATCCACAGCGGTGCATTTCCTCTACCTTTGTGGCTGGGTATGGGAGTTTCAAAACAATGTGCATCTGTAGATACGGAAAATCAGCCCAAATGAGTTTCATATGGCTGGATGGTGAACATATTGGAGGCGCTTTGATCATAATGCAAGACCCAGTGCCCCACGTCATGGTGAAATCATGTCCTCGCTTCTATTGTGTGTGTAGTGATTGGGCTCAACAACCCAGTGCCTCTTCATGCAAAGCCACATATGTTCAACAGGAAGAAAAGTCACCCCTCTATAATGTTCATCCAGCAGCAGCCCCTTTGATTACTGGTTATAAAGCACGGACAATTTCACCAACTGAAACCCAGCGTCTCTGCTCCGTGCAAACTCAAGAGCAAACCCGCTGCACTTCTGCAAACGGTGTCATGTGTGGATGTCTGTGTGCTTGGAAATAAAAGCCCGATCCTTAAAGAGCAAAAAAATTAAGCCCCTTCATTTCCCTTCTCCAAAAACTAAAAGTTTTGGTGTTATCCCTGAGAGCAGCACTAAAGCAGAGAGCCAGTTAAGCCCCATTAGGAGCCTGTGCGCTGTGACGATCTCATTGGAAGTGCTGGATGAAAATTGCCTGGATTAATGTGTTAATCCACCTCTTTAAAATGCTAATGTCCATTTTATGCCCATTAAATCTCAGTGTGAGTTTTCTTTGATGCGTGCAATTTCTATCAATTAAACACAGAAGAGTGAAACAGGGAGGAGGGAGATTAGCTCCCTTGCTTCAAGCATGAATTTCTCCTTTTGGATTCATATTTATCTCCGGCGGGGGAACAGGGGTTGTTTTGCAATAGGTTTGTGAAATACGGAGAGAGAAATGTGGTGATATGAAGAATCTGGGAGCAATGCGTGCCTTCCACAGAGTTTATTACACATCCACTAGCAATGTGGAATATGTCAACAAATAAATAATATGATTTTCCAAACTATCGCTATAAAAAGTCTTTAAATTGAAATACAAATCTAGTTCATCCTTTTTAATCAGTCGCCCTGTCAATCCTGGTTCTCAGTGAATATATATTTACCCTGTATTATTAAATAGCATTTTTATACTGTTGAATTTTGAGGAGGGGAAAATTGACTACAGCATTGTAATTTATTTTGAAAGATATCGCATAAATGCAGCTTTGTTTCGGGGTAAATATGCAACATATAATTTAATTTCTAAATAAATGTTAGGCCTACATGCATTCACTTGTTGTGATTGTGAAGGTTTTATCCATAGAGGGCCAATAATGTGCAGGAATAACATATTGAAAGCTGCACTAAACAAAGTAGTGATATAGAAAATTATTGAAAATATAATGTGTAATCTAAAAGTGGTTGCTTGTAGTGACAGAATGTCACATGACCCTGCATTCCTCTGTTTTGCTTTAGTGTTTCATTTCAGGGCACTCTCGTCAGCCTTGTTTCGAGTTAATGCGTTCATACAACAAGATTATGAAAACAGTCATCCCAGTGACAAATCTGCAAAATCAAACAAAACACAGGTAACAACAACATCAACACCACTGAAAAAGATGACTGTGTACAAGATTCCCTAAATTGATTACAGTTATGGTACAAAAAGTTTACAATACAAACACAACTTGATAGTCAGCCATCGCTTTTGTTCTTCTGTTCTTTTTTTAATGCAGCTTTTCAGCTGAAAGCTACGGAAGACTATCAGGGCCACACGTGGCTATGTGAAATTTTTTTATGTGAATTCTGACTTTATTCTCAGAAGTCTGACTTTAATCTCAGAATCATAACTTTACTCTCAGAAATCTGACTTTATTCTCAGAGTCCCCACTTTATTCTCAGAATTCGGACTTTAAACTCGTAATTCCAAAAAAGAACATCCTGTAGGCCTATTCTGAGAATACAGTCAGAATCTTAGTTTAAAGTCAGAATTCTAAGATTTCAGTTAGAATTCTGAGAATAAAGTCAGGATTCAATGATTAAAGTCTGAATTCTGATATTAAATTGAGAATTAAGACAGAATTCACAAAAAAAAACAACGTTCACATAGCTATATGTGGCCCTAATCCTCTCCCGTAGAAAACAAAATAGCCGTGTGCGAGGTGGAGCTTTGAGCTCAGAGTTTTCACTGGAATATTATTTTGTCAGTTTACGCAGTGACAGAAACAATGCCATTTTAACAAGATTACAAACAAGAACCTGCTTTTTTTTTTAAGTTTGTACTTTCAGTCATCTAAAATGTAGTCGCGTGACCAACCTGTTTGGTCTAGGGGGTTTTTTGCCTCTAGTTATTGAACTGCTCGCTATGGACTTTCTGTCCTCCAATGTTCTGAACTATTTGCTAGTTAGTTGGATTTACCTTTCACTGTTGGATTGGACTGTTCACTTGTACTGACTGACTCATGGTCTTGAGCCTTGCCTGGTTTATAAATATATCTGGACTTCACGTGGGTCCTCTATCCCAGAACCGCTCAGTTTTTACAATACCTCTCTTTCATAGTGGAAAAATGTTCACAATTCACAACCACTAGTTGCCTTGGTGCTAAACTTCCAACAATATATACACATCTAACATTAGTGATTAAATTCAGTGCTATTGTCCTGCAACTCTGACAAAGCCATTTCCACAAGTCAGCGTGAAGCTCCAGCAACCCATTTGTATTGATTATGGACAACAATCACAAATTACCGAACCAAATAATGTATCTATGAACGGCAGCAGATAAAACAAGCAGCGTGGATAGAAACAATCTGTGTCATGAGGCCTACAGAATTATTCATCCCACAAACAGCAGGATGACTTGCGGATGCACTCGCTGCTGCCTTATAATACCAGGAGTGACATAGCTTGTCCAATCACTGAGGCCTCCGTGGTTGACCATAAAATGCTTCCAGATTTGTCACACACAAATACACACAGACAGACTCATTGTTCAGGGTAAAAATGCTTCCAGTAAATCCACATTTATCATGTGAGCACTATTTTTGAGGTAGAGCGCAAGGAATGATTTATGGAGGCATATGGACTTCTCTCGCGCTCACCCTCCATCATGAAGAAAATATGCTGCCATAAAAGTAAAATACATCCTGTGTTATGCAGTGAAAATGCACTAACTCGTATTTTATTCACCAGAACCGTGTGCGACATGTTGCTGTGTGCCACTTTTTGGGAGGTCGAGGAAACTATGAATTTAGATAATTCAGGGGATCTAGGGTGCATTCTGTAGGGTCCACTCACTAGGATGACTGATGGTAAAAGCAACCCTTGAGTGCCTTTCGGGGTTTGGGTGTGAGATGCCTACTCTTCCTCCACCTCCTCCACTCATGACCACTATCTAATAAACAAGTGCTCACCCCTCCGCAGTAAGCAAACCGGTATAATTTATTAAACTCAGCAGGATATATCAACGCTTTGCATTGGTCATCACAAGCACCATATTATTGAGCAAATTAGTTGCTCACTGCTCAGTGCTATCTGAGGCCTGAAAATGAGGCCCGCAACGGTATTCGTGAGTGTTCACAGCTTGCTAATGTTGGTGCAGTGAAATAGATGACCACAACATTCATTAGCCTTCAACAGCAGAGTGGAGCAGCCACATATTAGCTCATGGTTAGCGTCGTCATTACTGAGCCCCGTTTTAACAGACACGAGTCTTCCGAGGACAATTTGTGGTGTGGAGGTATAGTGCGCTAGGGAGAAGGTTTTGTTGCAGAATTGCTTAATGACTACCACAAACCATGGTCGAATGCAATTCGGTCAAATCAGGGGGATTTTAAAATAAGCTTTTTTGTAATTCAGGCATTTAGAGTGACCAAAATGTATGGTGATACATTTTTTGAGTAATAGTTTAAAATTTACAGAAGATATCTGGCTTGGTTTTGACGGCGAAGAGAGGTGTTGGAAATGTAAACAGTAAAAAAGTAATCATCTATTTAATGGAAAAAAATTACATTAGGTGTCTGACCCATTTTATTACTCGGCATAGCTGTTTTTACCGTCTAGACACTAAGATGTTGGTGCAAATTCTAAAAGAAGTGTCCTTTAGAATTTGGTTGACATTCCACTGAGAATGTGTTTTCCTACAAACCAGTATCTCAGTTATTATGTTCATCCCAGTTATGATCATAATGGGGATGTGGACATATCTGACATTTCTGTAACTGGTAGCCTTAAATTAAACTGATTTGATTCTAGCTAGAGAAAACGTTGGTAATAGTGGGCTCAGCACCATCTCACTGTGGATATTTCCAATTTGCCTAAGTGCCAGTAACGAGAGACAGACAGTATTAAACCTGTCCTCCACTATGACAGATGTCAATCTGTCAGTCATTTGCACAATGTAGGACAAGTGAGCCCTGACTTCTGCTGTTGTGTATATTTCTTTTACGTCACATTGTGCCTGAGCAATAATCTGCAGCTGAGGATACGATGTGCACATCTAACAGTGTTATAGTTTCTTTTGGTGTGCTACAGCTAGATTATTTGGGTTTCACAAAATCAGAACTAGGCCTCATCCCCGGCAGCAATAGTACATCCCTGAAAAGTCTCCTATCACCTAAGTTGCACAAGCAATCCCCCTGATTGAACTCCTCAAAGTGAATGTGAAGTTATGTCCACTGTATTTTTACGTAAAAAAGCTCCCTGAAGTGAGTGAAATATGGACTATAAGAGAAATATATGATATAGATAAGACAGATCTCCTCGCATTGATTCATATGCACCAATTTTGAACTAAAGTGGATTAACGGTTAAAAAGTTATGTCCAAAAAAACTGTGTTTTTCATAAAAAAGCTCCCAATATTGCGTAAAATATGAACTTTTGACTTTAAATATTACATATTAAAGATATTTAATTTTGGAATAAACCGGAACAGAGAATTATGTCCCAAAACCTCTGGAAGTAAAGTTCCTCTTAGTGTCGGAAATATACAACCGACCTTTGGTATAAATTTTGAAAATGATGCATGAAATTTGAGTTAGCGCATTTTTGGGTTATTGTTTTAACAGATAGGATCTCCAGCGGATGCAGTGGCGGCGATTTTGATTCCATAATATGACTTTTGTTGGGATATAATAAGGTACTTCTGAAATCAGGTTGTGATACTATATGCACAAACTCAAAGACAAGATATTTCAAAAACCCGATAATGACTGGGATACTAGTGTTCATGGAAACAGTCTGTATTTCACATGCATCGTTGCATCAACTCCCTCAGCCTCCTCCTTCAACCGGGTTATCCTGACCAAAGAAAATTCAGTATTAATCGTTTTGGACTGTTATCCTTTGCGTCCATTGATACCTTTAATAGGTCGATAAAATCCTCAGCCACTAATCAGGATAAATTTCAGCATATCAACAGCAGGCAAAGCTATAATTTGATACAGTTGGATGGAAAGATGACTAAGAAAATCACTCTTTAACATTGGCATTTCTTCCCCTAACCGCTAATAGTAGATGACAGTAATCTAATCCAGGGTCGTGATCGGCAGCATAAACACTGGAATCCTGTTAGTAGCATAGCCTGTGAAACTACCATGGCGCCAAACTCAGTGCTCTGTCTTCGTCTTTATTCAGTACAAATGACTTAAGTACATAAAGGTAGAATGCAATATGCATTTCATTCTCTTGTTATGTTCAGTTGATCTAAAACTGTTTGCATCCTGTAGAAAATGGATAACGTGGACTTTCATCCAGCCAGACATCAGCCTTTTTTATGTGGAAACAGACAAAGCCTGTCCATTCTCATGTTGTTCTACTTGTTCTGGGGTTGAGGTAAAATTAGCAGCAACCGAGTTTGAGGTCCCTGGGCAGCATGCTCCCACGTTCTTTGGGCCACCATTTGTCATTATGCAATTTGTCAGTACTGCATTCAGCAAACAGGAAGTTTCTGAAAACCAGGGAAAGGCCTGGCAAGAATGTGTCTCCTTCGGCAAGCTTTTTGAGGAGGACTGATGGAATTGGACAGATTCAATGTATTCATGGTCTGGTTTTATTGGATGGTTTGGACTTTTCCCTCTCTCCTTTTTCTGTGGAAGGAGCCAGTACACTTGGAAAGCCTACCAGCCAGTATAGACCATAAGAGATCTATCCAACAAAACAAAACGCAGTGAAGAAAAAAAAAACATTAATTCTGGTACTTATTGTGCCTCTGTTTTTTCTCCTGAAACACAAGCGTCCATGCCTTCCAATAATTGAAGCAGCATTTTGGTTTGCACTCCAAGATTTCCATTACTTCCCCTCCCTGCCTCTGAGTGGTTGCAGCTGGTGTTGTTGGTTGCATATTGCATGATCCTTAGGGAAGGCATTGTTTGGAAGTTGGGTCTACTGCACTAGAATCTATTCCGACTCCATTCAACATCTTTGCTGTCTTAACACCACAGCTGTCAGCGATGTCACTACATGATGAGCACTGACACCACCAAATCTAGCAACGCTTTGTCATCCTGCTACACTTAAGCATTGGTTACAGAGCTTTGGCTCTACAAAGACATGCTGTCAAGAAAGGAAAGACCATTATCTGCAATAGACACAAAAGTGGAAGGGATCCCTGCAGACACAGTCATGATTAAGGACTGAGTGTCATTCTTCCTGTCTTGGTGTGTTTTTTTAAAGAGCTCTATCTCTTACTGCCCGTTTTATCGTGTGCCTCAGTCTTACAGCCCTATTGCTCATGCCAACCCTGACAACCATGTTAGAGAATTATCCTGAGGTACTAGGCCCGGTCTTACATCATTCTCCTAGAAACAACTGAAGATGGAGAATACATGGGAGTAAATAATGGTGAGGATTCACATGAATTGGGGAGCTGTCGTTGAGAAGCACAGGGACAGCTAAGAGCTAGCAGCGTTTGGAGTGATGGGAAAGCATTTGAGGAATGTACAAAAAAACTCAGGGTCCTGGTTCCTGGGGCCAAAGCAATGTCGATGAGCCTCACTGACACCGGTCTGGCCATGGGTGTCTAATTTCTCAATGATGATACCTTGCCACTCAGACTGCCAGATTTAGATGTGTGATTCCCACTGGGGCCAGTCATGTTAAAAAACTCAAACCCTAGAGATATTGTGTGTCATTATGAATAAAGTAGCCTTATTTTAATGGATTGTATGACAATGTATGCTGACTATTTATCAAGAGAATGACTGAAATCTGGAGTCATTTTCATGGCATAGCATCCAGAACACCCTGTAGCAAGGCTAGGTGAGGATCCTACTTTCATATTTGTTTTTATTCACTTTTGTCTTTTATTTTGCCTTTTACTTCTATTCTTTTTTTTACCCCTTTTGTTTTATGGTTGATTTTATCTTCGGGATGTTATATAGTGTTTTTATTACTTTTTATAGATTCACCATATTCATTCAGATTTAGATTTTTGTGTCTTTATCTAATTGTTTTACTCCATCTGCTGTGCATCTTGTGTATTATGCCTTCTTGTTTTTAAATCTTTTTTGAACTCCACAGTAAAAACAACTTTTTACTTACACTCCCTCCATTTTACAAATATATGTACTTTACACTCCTTGCATTTTCAATATAGACCCATTACATTTGTACATCTTTTTTATTTTGCAAAACTAAATGGCCTCAACTCTCATCTGATGGTCTCATCAGATGAGATGACGCCTTATCACAAATGACAGACAACGAAACAACAAGAACCATATAAAACTTGACCACATAGAAAAAGCTTTATGTCAGTGTTTTTTATATCCACTTTATTAGGAGTCAATGCTGGTTCTGGTAGAAAGGTGTCAGAACATGCAGTGCATCGCAGAGGTAAGACCTTCATCTTGCATGATGAAGGTCTAGTACTAAAACTTTGCATTCAGTGTGCGGGAATTCTTTTTTGTTCTGATACTTATCCTTCCTCTACGCACCTGGCAAAAAAAAAAGAAGTGTGAAGTATTTGTTTGTCAGTGTCCAAATAATTCTGTCATACTAGTCAAGGTGCAGACACAACTCAGCCTGCTCCTAACACCCTGCAAATACACTCACCACTCAATCCATTATCTCCCCTCTCTCCTTTCTACACTGGCTGCATTCTTACATCAGTTCTCACTTGGACTGTAAAATATATTCTGCAGAGTTTCTTGCAGAACTTCTGCCCATTGCAGCTTGAACTGATTCTTCCAGCAAAGTCATTTGCTTCCTAAGTCTGCAACTCAATGCTGAATGAACAAGAGACATGTTTTCATATCTTATCTCTCCTTTTGTTCATCTTTGCTTCTCTATAGTCAAGCAATAACAAATTAACATACATTTCAGTATGTCTAATACACTTAATGTGATGGCTTTCAATGTCATTTCATCTGGGTCGGAGAGGTTTATTTCTGAAGCATTACAATCAATATAAAAGTAGCACAGAATTACTGCAAATGATATAATAAAGGATTTCTGGACTTTATAGCCAAAAAGTTATGTTGTTCAACATTTCTGCTTCAAGTGAGGTTTGTCTTAAATTCATGGCAGATATGATCACCTTACATAGTCAACACAATACAGATACAGAAAGTTGATGGAGACCGATTTCGCTTTTAATATTTAATCCTAAAGCATCAAAGGCTTTTAGATCAGCCTGTAATGACGCAGACCTTGTTGAGGTCTGGAAAGAATTTTGCCCTGCAATGAAAGGGTGAAATTATTCTGCCAGACACAAAACATACTCTCGGTTAGACTTTTTCCTTTTACTTCCAAATCACCTCTTCGTGTAAGTTCCTGTAATATATAGGACCTACTCTCAAATCCGACCATTCTCCCGTTTTCCTTGAACTCTGTTTTTAAACAGACACAGAAAACGATATTATGGAGATTTAAAGCTTCACTTAAAAAATAAAAAAAAACAGCGAACCCTCCAACAATGACAGCTGGAACAATACAGAACAGGCAGTTCTGCAGAAGAATGGGGCATAGCTAAAGCTGTGATCATAGGATAGCTGGTACACATCTGTAAAGAAAATGGTTACGCACCCACAGCTGTACTTTTGAGTATTAATTCTATTCAAACTTTTGAACATATAAAAAAAAACAATATTTTTCATGAGATTCATGATTATTGTAATAAAGGACTGTTTGCCTCAACCTCAACATTAAGAACAAATTGGTCCTGGATGCTGAGAAAGATCAGAAAACTGACAGTATCAAATTCATACCATCGCAATCAGGATAAAAACTTGACAGTCAGACACACCATTGAACCAAAAACACTGCTTTATTTTGAAGATATTAGGTGGCATCAAACAACTCATGGCAACTGTTTTTATCCTAGCTGCTTCAGAAATTCTTACAGGCTACGCACAGCTTTTGGATAAAGTATATGTACTAAATATTAACTGCAGTCAAACTACTAACCATCAATTGAAACAACTGGACAACACCAAACTCATACCTTCATCAAAATGAAGGCAAATTTATATATATATGGTCTGAAAATAATAAAAAATAAAAAACCTCTCTATTTTATAGCATCACTCATGATAGAGGGAATGGTCTTGCCACAGCTCCTCAAAGAAAGAATTCAGTGAAATAAAATCTGGCCCTGACAGTAACATCTCATAACTTGTGTCTCTATTTTGCTTAATTTCATGTACATTTGAACTATACCTTGAACTTGCATGTCCTTCTGCTTGTCCTTATTACTGTACTATACAATTTTTTAATGATCAAGTTGGAGTACAATAATTGCTTAGCCCCTTTTTATTGGAAACTAGTAAAAATAAACCCATAATGGTCAAAAGTGCATGGACTTTTTGGTACCAGGGAAATCTGGCTTATTCCTCTTTCGAGGAGATTTTCCTCTGTGTGCGAGATCTTTTATGTCACTATCGTGTTGTGTTCGTGGTGAACTGACATGGGCTCCTGATTTTAATAGTGTTTCCCCATAGTAGGTGGGAAACGGAAGACTTTCTACCCACAATGGCTGAATATTTCTTCTATGTGATGCATATCGAAGTCAAAAACAGTTTTATGTAAATGGAACAAACGGCATAGCTGTGCCAAAATGGTCTATTTGAAGTTTGGAACTGACCATGTCTCCATTAAGAACTCTGTAACTGTATTACCATCAAACATTAGATATGTAACATTCAGAAAATGTGTAAATGTGTAAATGTTAGCCAGAGCATTTGGGCTGCAAAAAATTCATGGTTTTCTACAAGGCATATTTAAAAAAGTCATCAGATTAGGCGTGAATGACATCTGTATCATTTATGCTCTGTTCCATCTTCATTTAATCTATCCCAGTAACAGCTATACTGATGTTTACACCTCTACATCCATCTCACAGGAGTAACCGTTATTATATATCTATATCAACGTTATAATCACAATGATACACTCGATTCATTTTGGCTGTCCTTTTTAGACGTAGGCCTTGGGCTAGATGTGGAAAGTTGTGAAATGCTAATCAAGCAAAACACTACAGAGACAAGTGATCAACAGAAGAGCAATCTGCTCTTCTCATGTTTGCAACCTCCTCTGTAACAAGCAACAATCAAAACCTATGTGAGTGTCAGTTATCACATGTTTCCTCCACTGCCAGGTTAGCTGTTTGTCTGTTTTCAGTATTTACGCTAAGTTTATCTAGCTGACGGGCAGTGAGTGGCACAGTGGGCAGTGAGTGGCACAGTGGGTAGCACAGTTACATCACAGCAGCAGACAAGGTTCTGGGTTCAAATCCACGTCTGCCTTGAGGCCTTCCTCTGTGGAGTGTGCGTGTTCCCTCCAGATACCCCGATTTACTCCAACAGCCGAAAATCAAGCAAAGAAGGTGAAATTGGTGACTTGAAATTGTCCGTAGGTGTAAATGTGTGTTTGGAGCTATGTGTTGGCCCAGTGATGAAAAGGCGACTTGTCCAGGATGTAACCCTCCTCTCGCCCAATGTCAGCTGGGATAGGCTCAAACCTCTTTGTGATCCAGACCAAAATGGGAAAAAACAATCTAGCTGGTTTCTTGTGGTGGTTATATTTATAGATGCAAGGGAGATATTCATATTTTCTCCCTCTCCACCATGAGTAATTACGCTGACTTCTCTGAATGTTGACCAATTCTATAAAAGGAAAAGTTATGATTTGTAGAACTTGTTCATTTTGGTGCACTGAGTGGGAAATCTTTCAGGAACAGGTCTGCCTCTGCAGCGTCTAAACCGCCACAATCACATGTCACCATCTGATGAGTGGCATTAGTATTCACGGAGACAGACAGACAATCAGGCTCCAGTGATATCACTCAGCATTTGTAAGAATCAGATCTGAGACACAGCAGTATCAATAAAAGATCTCATTTCCAGCCGCACTCGAACAATTGCGCCTTTTTAAACCTACACTGTGGGTATCAACTGTGCAATGAATAATGAAAAGCAATTATGTAGCTAAACAAAGCCTCGGCGGTAATAGGCTTTTGTTTTATTTTTACACTCAAAATGAAAATAGATTCTGCAGCTGTGTGTGGTTTGCTTTTTCAAAATCTTGTGGGTCGCGCTCAGGGCACACTCTTTCTAAAACCAGTCTGCTTGGAGCAGTACTGCTATGGTACTTCCAATCCGAATGAATTAGACAGCAAGCCGGCTTGAATAGAGGGGACAGCGGCAGACAATCTGGCTGGAACAAGGAGGAAACAGAAGTCGGCTGCTTAGATTTGTGTCTTGATTAATAATTCAACAACCAGATTCTCTATCCAATGACCCCGGTAAAGAAGCACAAATTATTTAACAAGCTGCCACATCAACGTTCGGGTGAGGATATGAAGCATGCTCCCTCACCTAGGTATCATAGACGCACGTGAACGTTCTCCAAGGATGCCAGCCAGATGACACATGGCCTTGTGGGTATTGACGGCTGTATCAAGGTACAGACCTGGTGTCATCTCACTTCTCGGCCATCCTGTCTGTATACACTGATCAGCCCACAAACGGCTGGTAAGACGTGAGCTCCTATTTCGAACAGTGAATGATTCACATGAAACAGACTTGGCGTCCTTGAAAAATCTGATACCTGCCGTGATGGAAAAGTGATGCCTTCACAACAACTGTTTGCACAGGGTTTCAGTAAAGATTAGTACTTGTTAGAGGATAGGGAGCACAAGAATTCTTCATGAGCAACATAGTGATATTTCTTCAGATCAAATTTGTAAAGGAAGAGGAAATAATGTTCTTTATCAAAGACTTTTTCATAAGCAAGAGTGGTTAAAAGTGAGACACACCGTATGGTTGCATGTGCCTTTTTTGCTTTTCAGCTGGACTTGTCCGAATAAACATGTGTAACAATGAAGCATGTTTATGCATATCTGCAGCAGACAAAGTCCTCAATGTGTGACATAAGGTGGAATGAGACAGCCGCGTCTGACAGCATGATTGTCACTCTGTCATTTTTGTAGCTCTTAAAAAGCTATGTACTTTCCACAGCCACTTAGAATATGTTATGATTTCAGGAATGAGCCAAACACACCAGACACACACACACATACAAACTGAGAGTGCTACATGAACAAAGAGGGGACAATCTGTTTGCATGCATTAATGCAGGTGTATGTGTACATTGTGCATTTGATAGGGAGTTAGCCTTGATGTTTGGGGTCTCCATTGGACCTCACACACTGGGCTGTGGGTGTAATTGCCCCTGGCAGGTTGTCCTGTTACCATGTGGAGACATAGCAAAGAGGAATGGGGAAGAGAGTACGGGGCTTTGTGGCATCCGCCACATGTCTGCCTGTGTGGCAGTGCTGAGCTCCCGGGTGTGGAGGCTTGGCTTTGGGGAGATGATTGTTATAGCACTGTTGTTGGCTTTAAAAATGCCTTTTTAATGGGAGTGCATTTCACAAGCAAGAGCAGCGAGGTCTGGGAAGCCAACATCAGAGCAGTGGGTACAGAAGTTCAGCATGTGTTGGTGCTTGGTTCATCAGTGGAAACAGCCTGCCATCTGCTGCTGAACACCAGAATAACAGAAAATCCCTCCAGACTGGTGTTTTTGAGACAAACATTTTAAAACAAAAACATTCACAATTTCTGCGGGATAAAGATTTATTCATGAAATCTGTGAATATGGAAACATCAACACGATCCTTTAAGATAAAATGCACATTGCACACACGCATAGTATGGATGAATTCATTCACAAAATTGGGTCAGATCTACTTCTTTACCATCTCATCTAGACCTATTATCTTTCCTCACGGTAATTCTGCATGTAAACCAACATGTCACCAGCCATGTAGGTGTGTTTTTTAAGTAGCTTAATTAAAGATTTATTTAATACATGGCCTTTTTCCATTTACCTTAAGCACTTTCAATGTTTTTCCTTAATGAACAAATTAATTATGCAGTAACCCAGACCCAACCAACAAAAGGTATTTGCTGCATAATGTGTTTGCCTAACTAGCAGTGAGGAGCAGGCCTACCTTTTAAGTGGATAAGGTAACTCTGTTCAGCGTGCAGTAAGTGTCTAGTTTAATTTAATTCAATAATCCTGATAAATGAAATAAATCCCTTCTGGGACATCCATTCCTTGAGTAGTGAGATAATATAAAATGAGGTTCACACAGAAAAAATGAGAACATTATGGTTGATTGAGCTTTTACAAAAAGCAGAAATATTAATACCGAGATCGTCTTTATGTTTATAATTTTGTTATAATGAATGAAGGCATCCATGTGGAAAACAATCAGAGCTCAAAATGGATGACAGTGATTGTGAGGCTAAGTGAAAGAATGCATTTGCATTTTCACACGCTCCCAATGTAAATTGTTTCACTTAAACTTTTTAAATGCCTTTCTGTGTTCCGACTTAATTTTAATAAGTTTGAAGATAACGAACGACTTGAAAGGCAGATCGCGAGTCCTTGCAACACATTTATCCACAATTTGATTCATGAGAGAAAAGGGGGGAAAAATTGAAAAGAATAAAAGGACACGATCTTCTCTGAGAAATAATATTATTTTGTGCTGAGTTGGGATTATTTAAATATAATAAAAAAATATTCATATCAGACATTAATTTGAATTCAATATAGATGCTTGTATAATTGAATGCACTACTTTGCATAAATTAAAACAGGCCATTCTGGAGGCTGCTGCCGCTTGTATAGAAAATGCATTACTTCTGCTCATGTAATTTAGTTTGAGCTGTAATCCATTTAATGCATTTTATTTAAATCATTTGATAAATACATGTTTATGTGCTTTGTGCATGCATTATATTAAATATCCAAACTAACTGCATCTACCCGGGTTATATATGATTTTATAGAATTTGTTTACTTGAGTAAAAACTATTACCTGAATCTGAAATTCACAGGGTCAATTTAAATAATAACTCAGTGGTATCCCTCAAATTAATATACCTATTTAAAGGGCAATTCCACTTTTTCCCTTGCTGCATCTGTGTATAACCACAGTGATTTCTTCTTATTTAAACCTTCTTTCCCTTCTTACAGACTTATTACTTGTTTCCGGCAAGTGCTGCCTTGTAAGTCAAATTGGTGGAGTCGTCCTTGAACATCTGTTGCTCAGCCAAGCCTCAAAGTGAATCCCGCTAATGGGCCTCTAAGCTATCCACATAAATACACACATAAATAAAAATGTTTCCAAAGAGATTTGGTCATTGACTTGCTGCTAATCAATTCAGCCCCCGTTTCCAAAGTATAGTGCAAGACTTATGTGCCGATCAATGCCTGGCGCTGCGATGGCTGGCCAATGAGTGGCAGCCAATGCTCAAGCGGGAGTCAACGTTTGCACGCAGATGGAACGGGCCCATCATGGGTGTCTTGAATGAAGAATGAATGAATGAATTTATTTTGAACATTAATAAAAAAGACAAATAAGAGTACCAACAAACAAGAGTAACAGTGTCCAAAACCAGTAGGTAGAAGTAAAACTTATCAATCCCTACCCCTTCTCACTTCATCCCTCCTAACTCTGAACAGTCTTGGCAAACGGCTGTGGTCTGCACTCGCACATGCACACAAAGTTAAACACTGACAGAAACAGAATGTTGTCCATCAACGATACAAGAGAGAAAATTATAGGCTTGTGTGAAGTGGAGTCAGTAAAGTGACAAAGTGGCATTCCCTAATTTGAGCTACACAGAATGATATGACCGCTGTTGGATGGGTGCCACTTCAGAAAGCTAGTGTTTCAAGATTTTCTTTTTAAACAAGGGAACAGGGATTCTATGGACACGCTGGTCCGATTCATTTTTTTTTCTTTTTTATATATATATTTTGCCTTTAAATTCTTAACTGTAGGATTTGTATACTTCAGCTTCAAAAGGGGAAAATAATATCTGGTTAATATTAAAAAGAGTAAAAAGACTGAGCTTAACACTTATAATAGAGTAAGAACATCTAATTGTTGTACCTCTAGGCAAGTGGCCTATAATCTTTATGATACGTTCATTCGAATCACATATTTGAGAACATGTCTGCTACACCATTGCCGTTTTATTTTTGTCAAAATGCCTCAGTCCAACTCAACTGAAGTAACCCAAGGCCTGGCTTTCTACTTTCTAATGAATGCTGCTTATCTCCAATAGACGTGAGCTTATACACCTGAGCTTATAGTTACAGAAATATCTGCATATGACAGTTCAAGCTGGGCTTTTTTGGGATCATTCCTACTGCCAAGCAATATTCATAAATTTAATTTCCTTTTATTAGTTTTGGTGTTATTAAATGAGATTGCTTCATCTTATTATATTTCCGGGCCTAGTGAGTGTGGCTAGTAGCCAATATTCAAATTCAAT
Organism: Lophius piscatorius; assembly: GCA_009660295.1. Taxonomy (NCBI): domain Eukaryota; kingdom Metazoa; phylum Chordata; class Actinopteri; order Lophiiformes; family Lophiidae; genus Lophius; species Lophius piscatorius. Next base: position 13,435 of record VRLP01004949.1, on the reverse strand, counting down.
AACACCTCTTGTACTTAGTGCATGCCACTAATAAATGCCAATATATGATGCATATGAAGACGGGGCTCAGAGTGGAAGTCGCAGCGGGTAATAAAATGCTGTGAATGTCCTTCAGGGGTGAGACATGCCTATCTGCACCCCTGTAGTACACTGCTTATATAGCTAAAGAAGCCGAGGTGACCTAAATTCAGAGATAGGCAGGATAGAAGCGCTGAAGAGAGGAGAAGCAGTTGTTCATATTCCCAGTTTTTTATTAAATAGTCTAGACAAATCCCAAAGAATGTAGACACTGGATATTACACGTCATAGAAAGGACCACAGTATGTAAATCACAGCCGTGTGACTGACCTTTAAACTCTCCAATGGACACTAGAGGAGGCTGACCTGATCCATATCCATCTTTGAACAGACATCTGTACTATTTGGTAAGAGAGAGATGAATGAATGGCTGAGGAGAGTCAGAATGTGGCAGTGGCTTGAGTGCAGTGTCTCACGTCTTGGTCCCTGCAGGGTAAAAATTTGACGTCTCGCCGTTTTCCTATTTTATCGCCGTAACCTGACAACTGCTCCTGCAAAGACTACAGCTCAGATAGCTTAGCTACAGGAGCAAATGACCTTTACTTTTATGATGAATATTTCTATTTCATCATTATTATTGGGGGAAAACTATGCATATGATCAGCACAATGGATTTCTTTTTCATTAGTTGTGTAAAATGCCACTCAGTGAATGAAGGGCTGCCTAACAGATTACCCCTCCAGCACAGCCACCGCTCCTGCCGCTACCAGAGGGATCTGACAATTGGAATTAATATGCTTTGAGATTTCTCTCTATATGTTGGCTGAGGTTACAGAGAGCTTTGCCGAGGACTTCTTCATCATGCTCACATCCAAGTCTGCCTAACACTTGTCACTGTCAATCACATGGTGATAATACACAAATGATTCTCTCATTTAGTTTATTAAAATCTCCAGGCTTATTTCAACTGCAGTCATTACAGCAAATAATTGCTGCATTGAGGGTTTAGCCAGGCCATAGCCTCAGGGATAAAGAAATAGTACTGCTATATGAAGACTCTGGCTCTGATTTTACCTTCACTCCCCAGTTGTTCAGATTTCCAAAATGAATATTACATTTGAATCTAGATTTGGCTTTCCTTATTCAAACTAACATTGTTATTACATATTATTTGGACACAGAGTCATCTTTTTTCACTTTTTTATGGCTGTACTTTCAAGACAGGTTTCACCAAGGACCGCCAATTGCAATTCTTTGCTGTCATTTAACCAAATTTTAGATCTGAACCAGTGGGCCTAAAATTCTCTGAAGAAATGGAGTGACAAAAGGGAACATATTTCATCTTAAATTTGAATTCTGATGACAGCTGAAGGTTGGTAGCTAAGGGGACCGGGACACATACATCTTTCAGAGAGGAACAATCAAAGAATAAAATATCCAATTACTTCATTGATATATATGAGAAAGAAAAAAAAGATCAGATGATGATATGACGCTTCCAATTAAAGAAATGTGGGATATTTCCCTGCAGTTCAGGTAATGGGAAAATGTCTTTGCTGTTCAATTTAAATAAAATGTGGTGCCGGTTAGGATAAAAATAAATAAAACTGAGTTTAAATAAAGGTTCCATGTATAAGAGGAAATCCAGTTCCAATGGGTCACATATTCGATTAGTTAATCCAATCTCCACAATTTAATTACATTCATTAGGATATTTGTTTGACCAAACAAGGTCACAATAGTTGATTAGATGAAGAACTCGTGGCAAAGCCTTTTTTGTGTCAGACAGTTTATGTCAAGGAAGGCAAAGCAAGCATAACTTCTTTGTTTTGAGGTGGTCCTTGTTTCGTTCACGTCCAAAGAGTAATGGTGACCTTGCATTGTTGGCTGCCCCAATAAAGAAGCAGGACACTAATTACCTTTGTCAGTGAAGTGTACTTGGGACATTATATAATCAGATAATAATAGAGTTAATCATTTGTATTTACTCTCAAACTTGGACAATGTCATTTTGCCCAATTAATGCAATCACTCATGCATTAAATTAGTTTTTTTTTCCTCATGCAGAAAAATAATTAGGAGTAATTGTTAGGAAATCAATCAATAAGCAGAATGAACTGCCAGTGAAGCATGGTCAAAACTAAGGGAAGAGACCCAGATGGCTTGGTTTGCCTCTTAGTCTCAAGGGACCTTTGGTGTGCAGTACACCAAAACATTAAAATTAAGGAAGTAAAAAAGTGTCAAGCATTTTCCTTTTCATCAAGGTGCCCTAAAGCTAATTTTGCGGAAGCTTTGCTAACCTCTGTGAAAACTGCACAGATAACGTATTGTCTATGGCGCTCTCTTGTGGGTAGCCACAATGTGACGCCACCGCTCCAAACGCCTTATAACTTTATTTTATTTTATTTCAAATACTAAGGCACATGAAACATTAACACAATTTAATCCCCTCTAGCATATGCCAAAACCTACCTCTGGATAAATGTCCATGAAAATCCGTCCTATAGTTTTTCCTAAATCTTGCTCACAAAGAAACAGACAGTTTAATTTCCTCAGACAGTAATGTTAATGCATGGAGAGACATGCTGCAACTTTGTTCTGGTTAGAAGCTTGGCAGCATGATGGAGTGGTGGTTAGTCACCTTACAGAAAGAAGGGTCTTTATTTGTATCCCAACCTAAGGCCTTTCTATGTGGTGTTTGCATGTTGCCCCTGTGTTTCTGTGAGTTCTCCCCAGGTGATTGGGCTTCTTCCAACAGTCCAGAAATGTGCAATAGAGGTGAATCTGTGAGTCTAAATTGAGGCATTATTATAAATTTACTTCATAATGAACCAAAAAAAAAAGTTGAATTATAAGTAAATTCAAATTAAAAAATACATCTGGATTGAGATAAATATATTGCTTGCAACCACTTGTCATAATAGAATTAAGTAAATTCAACATTATTTTCAATGTAAAAAAGAACATTGACGACGTAGGCATTTTCAAGTCATTGCCAAGTTGGGAAACATCAGCGCCATAATAAAACGTCAGCTTTAACTACAATATCAGAAACGTCAACTAAATAACGGACAGCTTTTACCGTGCACAAGCTCTGAAAGGGGACCTGAACATATGGCTAAAAATTGATTTGAAGATCTAATCATCATCTAATCATCAAAAACTGTTAAAAACAACCAGTGCAGTGTGGCCTTAAGAAACTCAGCAGTTGTCCGACATGTGTATACAAAGTATATACGGTGCAAAGAGAACAATACAAAATATCAATATAAAAGAACGATGGAGGACCTCCCTGTACCCCCACTCAGAGTTCTGGGCTACGTCGGGCAATGTTATCAAGTTTTTGACAACCTCTGTCAAAATGACTTGGTTCCGATTCAGTAAAAGATTTCAGATTTGACTCATTTTCTTTGTCATGTGAATTGCACCAATGCCCTTCTCCTTAAAGAAAGCTAAAGGAACCTCATGAATCTATTCATTCCAGTGGGCGAAGTCGTGTGCAGATTATAACTGATTCTCATCCCCCATAGTAAATATTGGTTCCATTTTTCACATGCCACATATCTTCAAAGGGGCTCTGCGAGACATAAAACTCTACTGGGGCATAAACCCCCATTACTCCAACCACTTTTTTTCTTTTGAATGATTGCTGCATATAAAAAATGTGTTATACAATACACTATAAGAACTAACCTTGCTTGTCCCACTTTTGCTGCCACTGGAGCAATTCTGCTGGCACTGAAACGGAAACAACTTCAGCTGAGTAGCAATTCTGGAGACTACATTTATTTAAAAAAAAAAACCAAATCAACATTGCTCCCATTTTGCAAGGCACAAAACTTAATGGGGGGTTTGGAGTGTTCAAACTCAAAGTTTAAGGTGGTTCATAGTTATCGCTTCAAAACTCGCCAATACAAGCAGCTATACTTATACTTAAAGAATGTGTTTGGCCCCAAACATGTGACTGGTTTAATTCTATTGATGGCGCAGCCCAACTACTTTAAAACAATCTCTTTGACCCACTTGTTTCTTACGTGCGGCTGTATAATATGTCTGACAAATGATGTGCGTGCCGTACTATCTAAAGTGTGCAACATAGTAGAATGTCATGACATTGTATGAATATAACGGTGCAAGTGTATCTTAATGACAAGACTTCAGAATGAGACTCGCACCTGAGTGTGCCGGGATCTTCTCTTTTATAACAAATCTGCCTCTAATGAACTCATATATTTAAGTAAATTAAACTTCAGATTCATTGTTTTAATACATCTTCCACCAACGATCAAAAGACACTACAACCCCCCCCCTTTTTTTTCTCCTTTTATTTTTTTTACTTTACTTAAAAATGTGCTATTTGTGAATAATTATGGACATGGGTATAGACAACAAAAACAATTTTGTAATGTCATTTCACCCAGTTCTTACAGGTTGCTAATCATTCTTGCAATGGTGGCAATATAAATCTTTCTGAAAATGTTTTTTTCAATACATTTTACACTTCATATGTATACTACATTGTCTTATTGTTTAAATGTCATTCTTTACTTGTATAAAATAAAAAAAACAGTGTATTAATCCCAAAGGAAAAACTCCAGATTGTTATCATTATTATTATTATTATAAAAAAAATGCAATACAAAATTAACAAATCCCTAAAATAAATTACTGTCAGTACTCTGCTACATTATAAAATAATAATAATTTCATTCAAATATTTTGTAGCAGAGATTTGTTCTAAGATAATACTAAACAAAATATCTCTCAGCAGTTTGAAGGTGCCTGTCTTGCTCAATACTAAATCAATACCGGCTTGGTTCATTTTGTTAGCATTAAACTGCTGCTGATATTTTGGAGTACAGAATAAAATAATTTTCCTGTCATCAATCGAAACAAATCCACAGCCTAATATGGGAGTTTGTTGAAATACAAACTTTATATTTGGGGACCCTACAGAGAATATGCTTGTCACCAGTTCTGAAAATCTGATATCATAATGGCCATTAAAATGGTCAACTTTGTACAACACCTGTCTCTGCCTTAGCAACACACTCTTGTAAGATTTGCTGATCCATCTCTGTCTTGGAAATATTTTCTTGACATTTATATCATCACTCACACGTGTGAAGCAGGTGTATCTGGAGTTAGACTCTTGATTGAGTACAGACCATTGAAATGATCGCTACACATCCTACATATCCTTCCATCAAATACTTTGTCTAAGTCAACAACACTTACCCTCTCATTTGATGGAATCACAAGCAAGATCTTCATCTGTTGTTTTTTGACACATGGCAAACAGCTTTTGGTACCGTCTTGTTCTGAATTGGGGAGTGGCTCAAAATGGACCTTAAAAACTAGATTCTTCAAATAGACATTTCTTTTTCTACGAATTTAAACATAGCCTGATGTTCTATTAACCTGATTACAGAGGTAGTAATTCTAAAAATTGTTCAAGCTTTGGACAATCCATTTGGGTTCTAAAAGTAAAAAAAAAAGAAAAAAAGGTGTCTACTTTTCATGCAGATAAGATAATAAATTGCAGAAATTTAAACAGTGTCCTCCACGTCCATGATGCTTACCGAAGATGCCAGGGGTACCATCAGGGCCACTACGCCCATGTATAAATCTTAGATTATTTATTCATTCTATTAAGGTCTAATAGTTACGGAAGACAGTCGCACTGCCTGCCGTTACTTTGCCCGTTCAATGGCGCCAGCTGTTTCTTGAATATTTTGCAGCTGATAAACAAAAAATAGAAAGTTTGAAATATTTCAATCACATCCGGTCTGGCATCTCGCTGTATGTTACTGATGTATCGAAAGCAAATCAACTGCAAGGACCTTTTTTGTCGTAGACCAATGATATTCTATCCTCACACGTATACCCGCCTCTCATGTTAGATTGACCTCCGGTTTCTCTGTCTGTCAAACTGTTTAGTTGGACAATACTAGCAAGTTAGCAGGGATGACACCCAAAGGAATGGCGAGCAGCTGAGCAGTTTCTTTGTAAATTATACCGGGACATTTGCTAATTCCACTTTTAGACATATCTTGCAAATACCGTGAGTAATTTCATAAAAAATCCTAATACTATTGGCATGAACTATATTAAAAGCGCTAGCCTAAGTTACTAGCAATGCTTAATGGAGCCTCGCAAGCTAATGCTATAAATAATGTTAAGTAAGGACAAACAGGTGAGAGAACATTTGGGTTTGGCCCGCAGCATTAGGAGATGTTATTCCTCGAAATTGTATACAGTCACATATCCAGTTTTAAGATACAACTTGTAGGTAATACCTTTTGTTGGTAACGTATATCAGTTGTCTATGCTGTTAGACAAACGTTAAATTCGGGCATTGGTATATGGAACTTTAACTCCTAATGGAGATGCCACGATGTTAAAATCTGGTTAACCTAAATTAAGCTAGCACGGAGCCAATATAACTCAAACAATCCCTCAATCTAACCTTTACTGCGTTATCGAACTCATGTTAGCCTTCATATTGCAACAATAAACAGCAATTGTGTTGTCACTTAAATAAATCAATCAAATGATTGCGTGTATGTTATTGTGTTTTTGGGTTTGCCTGCAGGATCATTCATTTATTTCATGTTTTTGTCTTTTGTTCCATCACAGCGGCGGATGGCCTTGACAGTGCTTCTATTGGGACCTACTTAAAAAGAGGGACACCAATCTGTATCTCTGAATGAGTGATGAACCTAAACCCATTCTGGAGCATGTCTGCCAGTACAAGTCGTAAGGTAAATAAGATAAACGTATTAAGCTATCATTCTCACCAGAACTGAAAACCAGGTGCAAGAACAGTGACAGTAACAGAAGGTTTGCATTACATGAGGCTGTGCAAATACACTGATCAAATATAAAATTATAACCGCTGGCAGATGAAGTCAGAGTAACAGGGATTCTTTTGTTATGACACCTAACACTATATGGGTGGGATTTATTAGGCAGTGAGTAAACATTTTCTCCTTGAAGTCCAAGTGTGGAAAACATATGAATGACTTTGATAAGGGTGAAGTTGTAATGGCTATATGACTGTATCAGAGTATCTGCAAAACTGCATATGATGACGGATCTTCTCGATTTCCTGTGGTTAGTATCTACCATAGTAATATGATGGGAAGGAATAGATGAGCCAGCGACCGGGTCATGGGAGCCCAAGGCTAATTGATGCCTGCGGGGACCTTCACAATATTAGGCAGGTGGTTTCAATGTTATGGCTGATTGGCTAAACTTTGAACAGCATTCTCTGAAATCTACTAGTGTCAAATTTGCATAATGGTACTTGACATGTGTATGACAGGCTAAACATTCATGTTACATATTCACCTTATTTTAAAAATACATGTTAGTTTTCCACATAATGCTTTCTTTGTATTAACAATCAAACCAATGTTCTTATATACGATCATATTTCTTCAATTAATATTTGTGAATGTTGAAAAGTTCCTTAAAGGTCTTACTGCATTCTACATAAAGTTTGTGTGTGTGTTTGCTGAAAAATTAGAGAAGAATACAATAATGACGGATCTTAGGGCTTTTCTCGCACTGAATCCGAAACCATATCAAAATGTAGAAGATGGGTCACTCTTTTAGATTTTTAGACAATTGTTGAATATAGAAACATGGCCACTGTTTTATATTTCATTATAATACTTGGTTCTGTTTTTGTGCCTTGAGTTTTTGTTGAAGGTCTAAGAGTGGGTCTATTTAACATACTTGTGTAATTATTTGTGAAGTAGTGAGAAAAAAATGGTGTGGCTTAAGCAGGGGTGTGACTCAAGTATTTGGTGACTTGTCAGAGGAGCATTTCAAAAACATGTCTGCTTTCTAGTGTGACTTCAATGAATTTGTTGGCTAGTTCATTTGAATAAGCACACTATTCACTGTAAGCATTCCTTGCATATTTGCACTTGTCGTCAGTGGCAGTGACTCCTTTCTGCATTTCTATGATTCCGCTGCTCCATGTGTACAGTCAGATGTGTACTTGGATTACTTTTTTCATTCTGAAAGAACATCAGTGAGATGAAGTGTTTTGCTCTTGTCTTAATAACTCTCGCTGATAAGCTCTGAACCAGTGCAACCTGAGAAACTGGTCTAAGCATATGATCACTGCACTTGGCCATTTTGGACTAATCTTCGGTTTGCATAATGGATAAACTTTAGCCTCCTAGCTGGCTCTCAAGGTTTTCCCATCAGCCCGTGTTCCAATACCTAATTTTCTTCACAGCTGATGTATTGATACTACTGTTATATTATATATTTCTCCTACTTAACAGCAGAGATCTGATAATGAGGACCAGAGTGGGCGTGGGGAGCAGAGAAGCAGTCCAGCCCGTCTGTCCTTTGGCAAAAAACAGCTTCCACCCATTCCGAAGAATGCAGCACCGATTACTAAGCCTGCATCCACGGTCACCCCACCCCAGTCAGCCAATGGCACACACGCCTCCTATGGCCCGTTTTACTTGGAGTACTCTCTGCTTGCAGAGTTGTAAGTTATTGTCCAGCATCAAAATCAAAAGTTCAATTGGTTTTGTATTGTGTTCCCTTGGCATTGGTAGCATTGTGCACTTTTAGTATTTCATTTTCATATAAATGTTTGTTTCACCTGCTCTCAAAACACAGGAACGTATTCTGTATTGTGTTATATCAAATATACCACTCAAATATAGTTCTGAGAAGGGAATAAAACTGCGTGCAAGTTTTTCTTTCTTTTTTTATTAATCTAACTTTTGTCATGTGATCTGCAGCACGCTAGTGATAAAGCAGAAACTCCCTGGAATATATGTACAGCCATCCTACAAATCAGCTCTAAGTAAGGACCCACTTCATGCATCTTTCATATATTCACAAATAAATTGTTGATACTTATGGGCGCTTTATATTTACATTGCAGAAATTAATAAAATATTTATGTAATGTTTTTTGCCTTTTTACTGTAATATCAAACAATTCTTGGACTGCACCATGTGTCACTAGTCTCTGCAGAAAATATTTTTACATTGTCTCTGCTCAGTCACTTATAAACTTCCAGTGCAATTACACTGCCTTGTCTGGTATGCCCTATACCTGTATTGGTTGCGCGTGTAGTTTTCTAGTTGCGGTATGTCTTTTTCACTTTCTAGTGTGGTTTGGGGTCATATTCATCAGACATGGCTTGTACCAGGACGGAGTCTTCAAATTCACTGTGTATATTCCAGATAACTATCCAGATGGAGAATGCCCTGTAAGTAGTAGATTGAGATTAAGTTGTACTTAAGTTATTTCAGTATTTATTAAAAAAATAAAAGTTAATGTTTTCTATCGAGAAGATGTTTTTTTGTGTTCATTAGCATACTATTTATACTTATCAGGTTTGAAAGTTTTCCATGTCTGCAAGGGTTTTTTAAAAGTAGAGCTCGAAACTTGAAAATTTTTTATAATTGTATTGAGAATACTGAGCAATGCACTTAAATGATAAGACTTGACTCCTCTGAATAAAATGAAGGTAGAAGCCTGAAGTCACAATTATGCCTTATATTTGATCATTGATCAGACAATGCTTTATTTTATGAAACAGCTGTGAAATGCATTGGGACAAAAAGAACAAATCACTCATCCATCTCTTCCTTCACACTATGTTTCAGAAATTAATATTTGACATCCCCGTCTTCAATCCTCTCGTTGACCCTGTGTCTGGAGAGCTTGACTTCAGAAGAGCTTTCACCAAATGGAGGTACACACATGCCACCTGATCTCCCTTGAGCCTGTCTGGCTTGCTGTGTACTCCTCTTGAACAGCTTACTTGGATTAAGCACTTTCTGAAGGGAAATTATTTTATAATGAGGGCAAATTTTATAAAAGTCGGTCTTATTGTTGACTAAGAATGTTGAGATAACCACCTTATTTAAGATGTTGATCACGTAAAAAAGTTGTTTATCTTCCCAGACTGTCATGGTAGGTTGTCAAGTTTAATGGTGGACAAGGGAAAACATACATTCAATGATGTAAAGTACCAAAATTCCTTAGTACACACAGTTTAACCTTGTCGACTTCTTATGCTCTCTTGTAGACGGAATCACAACCATATCTGGCAAGTCCTGATGTATGCTCGTACCATCTTCTACAAGATCAATACAACAGAACCCAGCAATCCAGAGGCGGCTGTGCTGTAAGTTTATGTGCTTCATATCCAAGTGCCTTTATCCTCTAGTAGAAGATATATCATAAAAAGGTGACAATTAATTCTCAATAATTGTCAGTACCAAAGACGATCAGTACTAACACGATTTTTGCAATCGTGCAAATTATTTGAATTTAAATGCCTTTTTTTTTTTTTTTTTTTTACAGTCATTCAAACCAATATAAACATGAAAGCATTCGCACACAGCAGCAACAAGTAGTCATTCAAACATTTTCATTTATTTTTTGGAAAAGGAAAATAGATTATTATATTGCTGCTTCCGTTAAAGAGGGGATTACACTGTAGGGCACTCTTGTCTGTATGCAACATTTTGGATATGGGGTACGGCCTATCTCAAAAACCACTGGACAGAATTAAAGGCAGTGTCCCTGTAAGCCAAAAAAACACAAGACATTATTTAAATCATTTTATGCATGCTTTTCCTGCAGCGACTGTTGGCCAACCAGATGTCTGCTGTGATAGAGCAATATAAACATGATCATAAAACATTGTTGTACCTTTTTTCCATTTAAACAATAAGTAATCTAGATTCCATTTCTGGATTATTAATTTTTCCAGATCTTTTCACACAAAATGTCCAAATAAATGTATTTAATAACTTCGAAAGCAACGTTTATATCTTGGTAATTTTGATTGCATAGGAGAAAGCCTGCTTCAGTCTTTACTCATCTCATATGTGTCTGTTTTTGTCCTTTCAGGTATGAAAAGGATGTGCATTTGTTCAAAAGCAGAGTTGTGGACAGTGTGAAGCTATGCAACAGTCATCTCTTTGACCCACCCAAAATAGATGATCCCTACGCAATAAGGTTGGTTTACTGCCTGTTTTTAACATTCCTGAACTCTTTCTACGACAACAAAACACGCCCTGTAATGTGTGCTCTTACGAGGCAAAGCTAATGCTGTCTCTTTAACTCGCATTGCTTCTGCATTTTGTAGTTTTTCTCCATGGAACCCAGCTGTTCACGACGAAGCAAAAGAGCGCATGTTCACAACCAAGGTAAGTTTTCCTGCCAGCATTAAAGAGGGTGACTAGTTAGTATTTTTATTGGTAAAGCCGTACTGTTGTGCAACCAGTAATTTTCCTTTGTTGCCTTAGAGACGGCCTGAGGATCACCAGAAGGGAATACATGTGTCCGGGTTGTCCTGGGTGAAGCCCGGATCAACGCAGCCTTTCAGTAAAGACGACAGTCCTCAGAGCTGAACCTGTAGTGTCCCAGCATCAGCCACTAGATAGAGGCACATGCATTGGATGCCAGTCACGAGCTTACCTCAGCCGTATAAATGAATTGTATCCTTGAAACAGTTTGGAGAACTTCATACAATTCACACTTCAATCTCCACATTATTGCTCAGCTTTAAAAACTTTGGTAGGCATCTCCTCAAACAGCTTTAGAATAAGGAAAGTTTGTATCCTCAGTTAAATTATGACAAATGGATGTCTCAGCACCATTTAGGCTGAGCTGCAATCAAAGAGCTTTCCCATTTTGTTTTTTGATCCATGCCAATGTTGGACCAGTTGACTTCACATACTATCCCAAAGGAGTTACAAATGTAATTTGCATTCATACTGTAAGTATAGTGTACTAAATGATCTATACCAATTGTTGGAATTGGCTCAGGACCGATGGTTTGTCGGACTCGCTGTCATCACCGACCCTCTCGTTATTCCATTTGATGTCATAATAGGTTCCATTTGTCTCTTATTGGACAATCATTTCTTCTGTCTCATTTCACTGTGTAAACTAATGTCATTTTTCACATAGTTCCTAATATATATTTAAAGCCAAGTAGGAAAGCGTGGTTTTATTGAAAATGCTGATTAAGTAAGCTTTTTTTTTTTTCTGATTTTAAATAATTTCGGATGTTTTATGTACTGTTTGTTATTAAAGGTTTGATGTGTAAATACTTGATGATTCGCAAAGCTTTTAACATAAAGGAAATATATCTCCATTGATACTTTTATTTTCAATGAAATTGATTTATTTTTCAGAGCTTTCTTTGCAAATGCGTCATTGCACTTATCTTAATTCACATGTCAGAGATTAAAGTGGCTGTATGCATAGTTATCTAGGAAAATACTAATTTTATTTTGATATGGTTTACGTATTAACTAACTCCGTAGCAGTACACAATTTTTCATTAAAGTACCTTGCACATTGTCTGTTCTACCAGGCAAATGCCCCTTTTTGTAGGATGGCTCTGGTTACAATATAATAATATTGTCGAGCAGCTTTTCGTTATGCTGTCATAGTGGAAATGCCAGAATGAAATGACAATATTTTATACGGTGCACATGGTGTTGAAATGTGTTATTGTATTTATAGCTGCGGTTAAAGTCAAGGATGTAACAAAATCTCTGCGCTCATAGCACTGTCTTTGGGCTGTCAACATCTTCCTGTTCCAGCTTATGAAAGCAGCTACATAGATATTAGATTTAAATCAATAAAAATAATCAAAACAAAGTCAAAACTCAACTATTTTTTCACACCATGCAGACGTCCTATCAATCTTATCACAGCTTGGAGGCAGACCTCTCTGAAAGTTAAATGGATTTGGGTTTGGTTTTTGCTTTTGGATTCCTATTCATGCTCCCGCCATGGGTGGCATACAGGGTCTGTTGGTCCATAAACAGGAATATTCCAGCCACATCTTTTCAGAAATCACTGGACAGAATTCAATGAAACGGCACATATTTTACAAGGGGTCCTAAATGTTATTGCACATTTGAGCTGACGTGACTCTTTATTATATCATGTTTCTACTTTCCTACCACTCCTCAAAAAACCTACTCTCGATCCAGAACTTTTTACTAATTACAGGCCCATTTCCAAACTCCCATTCCTCTCCAAAGTTCTGGAAAAAGTAGTTGCTGCCCACCTCCAGGACCACCTCAAATAAAAAACCTCTTTGAAACCTTTCAGTCTGGTTTCCGCTCCGCCCACAGCACAGAAACAGCTCTGCTTAGAGTCACAAATGACCTACGGATGGCAGCAGATGCTGGTTCACCTTCCCTCCTGATTCTCCTTGATTTGTCTGCTGCCTTTGACACTGTTGACCATGGAATACTTCTACACCGCCTACATCACACCACTGGACTCACTGCCACCGCCCTAAACTGGTTTCAATCCTACCTCACTGACAGAACAGAATACGTTTCCCTTGGAAGTTCAAAGTCCCGGACACACACCGTCACCTGTGGGGTCCCCCAGG
>VRLP01004948.1:0-42376 GCA_009660295.1 Lophius piscatorius | reverse complement strand
ACTGGTTATGGAGGAAGACTGGGTCTGATGTGGGGTGCCAATTAAAATAGCTTCGGTTTTGGAGCTGTTCAACTGGAGAAAGTTGTTTTTCATCCACACCTTCATCTCCTCCAGACAAGCGCGGAGAGTTGACAGGGGAGATGATGATGACGATGAGGATGGAGAGGCTGCGGAGGAACATGTGTCAGTTTTTATGTAGATTTGCGTGTCATCAGCGTAGCAATGGAATTAGAGTCCATATGGACCGATGACATGGCCAAGGGGGAGCATGTACAGTATGAAGAGAATGGGGCCAAGGACTGATCCCTGGGGAACCCCAAAAGTGACGGTGTGTGTCCGGGACCTTGAACTTCCAAGGGAAATTCATTCTGTTCCGTCGGTGAAGTAGGATTGAAACCAGTTTAGGGCGGTGGCAGTGAGTCCAATGATGTGATGTAGGCGGTGTAGGAGTGTTCCGTGGTCAACTGTGTCGAAGGCAGCAGACAAATCAAGGAGAATCAGGAGGGAAGGTGAACCAGCATCTGCTGCCATCCAGACTGAAAGGTTTCAAAGAGGTTGTTGTATTTGAGGTGGTCCTGGACGTGGGCAGCAACTACTTTTTCCAGAACTTTGGAGAGGAATGGGAGTTTGGAAATGGGCCTGTAATTAGCAAAAACTTCTGGATCGAGAGTAGGTTTTTCAAGGAGTGGTCTGATTATGGCGGCTTTAAGGGCAGATGGAACAAAGCCGGCCTGGAGGGATTGGTTTAATACAGCGGTGATCAGGGGACTGATGGAAGAGATGTTAGTTTTCACTAGGGCTATAGGAAAGGGGTGGAGGGCACAGGTGGAGGGTTTCATCGTCCTGATGATAACCTCAACCTCCTGCTGTGAGATTTCTGGGAAACACTTTAAAGGCTGGGAGATCTCCAACTGTGAGTAAGTAGACTGGATAGGTAGAGTGGAGGAACCGGAAAGGACAGAACGGATTGAGTTAATTCTCGATTTGCAGAAAGCCATTAAATTAATACAGTGCTCTTCTGTAATTTCTGTAAGTGGGGAAGTTTGTGGTTTAAGAAGATGATTGATAGTGGAAAACAGCTGCTTAGAATTTCCAGGACTGGTTTTGATGATGTGGAGTAGAACAGTGACCGAGCCTCTCTAAGGGACTTTGAGTAGATCTTTTGGTGTTCCCAAAAGGCTAACTTGTGGACAGTGAGACCTGAAGCCTTTAACGCCGCTCAAGGACACGCCCAGCTGTTTTCATTTTCCGTAGCTCGCTGGTGAACCAGGGGGCTGAGCGGGAGCGGCCTTGTGGTCGGACACACCCAGATCGTACACAAGAAGATTGCTGAGAGGAGCAGAGTCAATGATGACAAGATCCAGAGTGTGCCCCATGGTGTGTGTGGAGACATCCACAAGTTGCCTGAGATTAAAACAATCCAGTAGTTGAAGAAATTCGGATGCAAAACGACATACAGGGGAGTTGACATGAATGTTCATATCTCCAAGTACTAAAATATTGGCAGAGGTTGTGTAAAATGTCGACAAAAAGTTGCACATCTCAGAGATGAAGGCTGGGTTTGGTTTGGGTGGTCGGTAGATTAGAAGTATGGCCCTGGAGAAAGAGGGTTTACAATTAAATGCCAGGCATTCAAAAGAAGGGATCTCTGGCAACGGCAGTGGAGACAAGTCCAAATCACTGCGGTAGATGATTGACGGACCACCACCACGACCAGTGCTGCGGGCTTTCTGGAGGTAACAGTAACCGGCGGGACAGGTCTCATTCAGGACAGAAAAATCATCTGGTTGTTGCCAGGTTTCTGTAAGACACATCACATCCAGACACTTCTCCAGAACGTGGTCATGTATGAGGCATGATTTGTTTGTGAGAGATTGTGAATTAAAGAGTTCAATTTAAATACTAGATGGAACAGTGAGTCTCTGTATTGGCCGAAGAAGACTGAAATCCACTCCACGTTTTCTAACCTGCACAGTGAGTAACTTTATGTTGGAAACTCCAATGCCATTAGTGGGAAGATTGACAGCGTTCTGGTGACGCGTCTGAGACGCGACGGTGCGCACGTCAGACCAAAATGACGGAATGGAGTTATCGGAGCGGGAGCTGGAGTAAACAAACTTAGAATGGCAACTTCTGTGAACGTAATGGGGCCGGCGAAGGAGTCCAAGTTGTTTAATAACCAATATGCACAACGGAGTGTTGTTGTTAATGAATTTCATCAGTTGGGTGACTGAATAATTTATCATCATGCCAGTCTTGGAGACTAGCCCGTTATTAGCCGTTAGCCATGGATGACACGCACAGAGGACGTTAGTAGCCGTTATTTTCATGGAAGTGATGCAGAGAAAAAAGCTATCAAACACAGAAAGTGATCAATAACGCCTTTTGGTGTCACGGGGCAGTGATGAACAAGACGGATAAACAAACTGACATCAACGATGAACAAACAGAAACGGACATAAACGATGAAACAAACAGATACAGAAGTCTCCGGTTGATGGTACACTTGCAGCAACAGGTAGGCGGACCGTCACCAGACTCGGTAGAATTCGTACCAATACAAATACAAATACAGAATAACATATACAAATACCGATATGAATCCAAAAGGTTAGCCAGTCAGCAACAATAAAAGGTATACTTGTCGGTTTATAGTATTGCAGGCGTTAGAACTCTGATGGAAAAGCGTGTGAGGTTCTGTAGAGGTTCCTTTGACTTTTTGGCTAATGAAGAAGATGGTATGGAGCAAGGCTTTTTGTTTTCTTTCCAACTATGGCAACATCATGATCCAACTTACTCCACCTCTGACTGGCATTTCAGTGAGGCCCCATATGAGAGTAGGAAAGAGTAGGAATAGCACAATATTAGGAATTTTAAAATGCTGGCAGCTTACTGCGCCAGATTTTTGAGTTTCAAGGCAAATTCAAATGTGTAAGTTATTAAGACAACCCCACCAACCCCACCCACTTGTATTCTTTGGGACCAGATCATTTTTCTGCTCATAAAAGATAAAAAAGTTGTAGTCCTGTGGTTTTAAACATTAATAGTAACATTACATAATTTTATTATAACATATATAATAAAATAGATATAATGTATTTTATATATAGAAAGGTTCATGATCGGAGTTTAAGATAAGTTTGTTAATTTAAATTAGCTTAGCATACACTTGGTACCATATCAAACTCTAAAATATTTAATTATCTAATTTAAGTTGCAGAACAGAACAAATTGCCTGTCATGCAAGACCTCAAAACAATGGACATAATTTTCCACTGAAAAAAAAAAACTGTAGAAGTAGTTCTTGCTCTGTAGACCAACCATGGACAAAGTTCAGTTAGGGTTCAACAGAAATGTGTGTATTTTGCGAACTTGGTTTTGCGTTGAGTCCAATTTAAAAAGAAACTCGCAAAGGTAGTTGATGAATTATTATTTTTTTCAACTTAAATTCTTCTTTTAACAGTGTATGTGTATGTATGGCCTTTAACTACATATATGAATGTCATGCGGTTTTCTTTGTCAGGTTGATCCATACAGGGGTAAAATAGTTAGGGTTGGTGAGCTCTCAGCGAAAATGAGAATCCAGTGCATAGAGTGTACTTTAATGACTGAAGTATATAGAATGTGACAATCTGTGCTCTGCTGACAAAGGAAAACTGCACTTTGGTTACCAAATACTGATTCAAAAGTGAACGACACTCAATGTTTTGTTCTACCTCATCTTTATTTGTAATTACACTTTAGCTTTAATTTCTGATTAACCTTATTGTCACAGAT
Source organism: Lophius piscatorius (assembly GCA_009660295.1). NCBI lineage: Eukaryota > Metazoa > Chordata > Actinopteri > Lophiiformes > Lophiidae > Lophius > Lophius piscatorius. The sequence goes on along the minus strand of VRLP01004948.1, from coordinate 38,599 downwards.
TTTCTTGCTCAAACAGCGAATCTGTTGATCAGGTGGTAGGTAGTTGAAATCAGAGAGACGCTTACACTTTCATGTTATACCTGTCTACATCACCCTCTACACCTCCAACCTAAATCTCCTTGTCCCTCCTTCACCCACACCTCCCTCCGCATCCCTCTCTATAATTATCTCCTTTTTCAATCCCAGCATCTTCAAGTCTCATCAATGCTTCTTAATTTCCATCAATACCACTGCAGCCTAAGCTCTCCACTCCTGTCCAGTCACCATGGTAACCTCACCTCTGACAGCTCTGTAAGACATGGCATGCTGTATTCCAGTTGATTAGATATTGATTAATCTTTTGTGATACATAATAGGATCAAAGGACTTGTGTAGTTTTGCTCACCCAGGTCTTCTTCACACTTTGATTCTGTTATATTATTTTGTTCTAGAAGAATCTTCATGTTAAGATTGATGGGATGGAAATTTGCCACTGTTTGTCAGAGACATGCCAAGCCTACTCTGGGAACTGAACCGGTCTTTGTAATGAAAGACAAATACACTCCACCATGTAAATCTGGAATTGTTGACAGTAGAGTGGTGTAGCTTGTGCTTAGTGCTTAAAACATATCTCCCATTACAGAGCATGCTGATAGGCCAGTTACAGCGTGCAGAGGCTCCCGCATGCTTGAGTGTCTCTAATGGCTGCATTTATAGATTTATGGACGATAAAAGTCAAACACTAAATGCATGGTAATCGACAAGTGATAAGTCAATGTGGTAAATATTTGTGTAGGACATACTTAGGAAGTCGAAAGCCTGTTATTCATGATTATCTACAGACAAGCCTCCCCACAGTTTCAACCTAATGAGTCACATAGACTGAATATAAAGTGTATCAGAGTAATGTTCTGGAGTTCATTTCAGTCAGTTATATGTAAGTGGCAGCGGCAGACGAAATCAGGAAGAGACATTAAAATTTGTTTATCACAAAGCCGTTAGATTATTATTTTTTTTCAATCAATGTAATGTTTTCACATGGATCCATGTTCAGAGTTATGTTATTTATTTTCAAAGCTGCCATATTTAATTTGAGGAACAGTTTGTGTGACCTGTGCTGAACCAGCTATCACCAGTACCTTTTTTGTTTTGTAGCCATTTCACACACTGCCCTTTACACATAAACCGCATTTATTGATTAAAATGTCATCTTGAAAATGTGCGGTCACTTGCTTGAGGATACCAATGATTGAGACAGGTCTTTCAAAAATGTGTCTATGTTCTCAGCTGCATTATTAGAGCTTATAAGACCACCCCATCCCAAACTGCATCACCAATAAAGTTAATGGACACAGAAACACTTCAGCCAGACTGGAGGTTGTGTGTTTGACAGGCGTTACAGTGAAGATTTAGAGGGTTACAACAGAAATGAGATACAATAATTCCTGACGGAGTACAGGACAATTTGGGTTTAACTTGGGAACTGCAAAGAACCATGTTTGGAACAATCTGAACTTTTTTTTTTCTTTTTACAACTCAAACAATGATAAAGACAACAAAATGTAATAACTTTCCCCCCATCCAATCCATACTTCATGATTATCCTTCACTCCAAAACATTGTAAAAATGGAACTGTCAAAAGAGCCTTGTTCTTCCATTTTCTTTCCCTTGACCCCCCTCCAGGAGACAAATAAACCAACCCCTGTTAGCACATTTCATTAGCTTTAGGGGTTACAGACCAGATTGAGTATCGACAACAGAGGCTGTCGAGGCTTATGGCTCAAAGGCAACAGTGGGGGAAAATCTCAGGGGTAGGAGATGCAATCGAAGGGACCAAAATAATTCAGCAGGACTCACTCCAGGAACAATCCAGTTTGTCATGTGGAATCATGGAGTGTTTGTGGGACGATGAGAAAGGGTCCCCGGAGTCTCAGCACAGGAGTCAGCATGTGAATAGCCAAGAGTTAGTGCCCCAACAGGCCACTCTTTGCCTTTTTATCACCCGCAAATTTAGCAACCATAAATCTGTTTTCACACCAATGCGACTACATGACAGCACCAGAGAGGCACATAAACAAGAAATGATGTGTGGAGTCTTGGGATCACTGACGTCCCCTAGGGTGTCGTGGTCAACTCTGGGAACAATTACTGTCAGATGGTTTTGATGTTTTTCCTCTGTCATCATGGACAGTTGGGACTGCTGAAAATTGTTGAAACACTGAAGATGAAGTAACAAATTGTCTCACCTGTAATGCAAAAATGGGTCATTTGTGGAACACAAGATTATACAGCCTTTCCCTCCTGCTGTAACAGGCTTTGAGGCATTAGTTGACTTCTACCTGACTCTGAGGCTTAATGGGAGGAGGAGGAGGAGGGGGGTTGCCCATAAGAAATGACACTGACCACAGGCTTCAATGTGACCTGACCCTCCTTACTGTAACATCTCTGTCGATAAAACCCAGCATGAGGAAAATCTCTGGTTAATCAATTGACCTCCTGCCTCTGACTCACAGGTGATGCAGTGGCGCCCAACACCCACACAACTTTAAATGTAACAGCGCCACAAAAGAAAAGCTGAATATCCATTTCCCTTAAAAAAATTCACATTTTTTTCACTTCTTCTTCCAATTCCCCCTCTATTTACTCTACATTATGTCACTTCTTAAAAATTATTTTCCACCAACCGTCTCCCCCCTACTCTGGTATTTGGATTAGTTGAGCTTTGTTAGACAATGAACGTATCCTAAATGTTTTTTATCCATAATCCAAGTGACAAACGAGTTCTTTGCAATCAGGGTTACTTATGATACATCAATAAATCCATAATCAATACCAATGTTTGCCATCAAAAAAGGACAATGTGGAAGCAATCTTCTACAGGACTGTGCTTTATTTTAGTCTAAGCAGAATATAATGAACTAGAGAACTACAGAGTTCAGGAGCATTATGGGAGATATCACCCTGAATCAGGGAAAGCGACCCGAGCCAACGCTTATTCAAATTACAGCTCTGTTTCAAACAAAAAGGGAACAGTAAAACAGTTTGTTCAAGTACAGTAACAAATAATTTGTGTGAAATATCCGTATGTATATAAATGACAAAATATATTTGATTTAGGATAGATGAAGATGAAATGAGATAGTGAAGCTGGGAATGTTATGATGTGGTGTATGATCCATTAAACACTACCCGCTGACTGAAGGTGAACTCTGGCTGAGTCTTTTTCTTTACAGGAGAAATTTGACCTTTGAATAATTCCCATTGAGTGCGTTTCCCTGTTATTCACTGGTAGTACCGTCAGAAAGAACAGAGTTTAAGGCAGGCTTCCCGTCTCACATCAAAAGTTCAATCTGACTGGAGGTTCTCGCCCTGGCACTACACAACATTGGTACAATATCATCAGTGGATGGTGTCAAAATAGTTTTAAAAAAATGTCAGGGAAACGTCCCACAAGTAGGAAGAGAGGAAATGAAAATCAGACATATGACAGTGATTGCCACAAACCCTAAGAAAATAAATACATGACTAAACAAACACAGAGACACAGAGAAAACAAAACAGAAACATTATGACATATTACATCGCGACAACAATAAATAAGAACATTAGAGAAAAAAAATTAATGAGAACCGATCTGACAGCAGAACTTTTATCTTGTCTCAAAACAACAGAAGGCCTAAAACTAGATTCTTTGTGAACATGCAAATGCTGATTAAACTCAGTTGTGCAATAGGTTTGATTTTCATGAATCCAAATGGCCATCACCATCAATCATCTCTTTTGCCCTGCTGTTTATTAATTGTTTTATTGATTAAAGAGCTTTCAGCGAGCAAAATCTCTTTGAACTGGTCCTTTCATAATGGACTTCATCCAGGGATTGTGTTGCCGTTAAATATGAAAAAGCAAAAGCAAAATGATCAAAGCCTATGTAACTAAACTTCATGACAATGGGTCTATCCCAGCTTCAATTGACAATAAAGTATAAGATACAAAAAAAAATTGCATGAGTATTAAAATCAATTTTGAACATCATCAGTAAACAAGAGAAAACATAATGTCATCCTGTGTTTTTGATCAATTATATCATAGGTTCCTTCTCTTAGTTTTGATTAAATATATGAAGTATGCACTGTTTTTTTCCCCCAGTGTTTGAACATGATCTATTCTATATTCTACAAAGAAGATTCAACAGAATAGAAAAAAAAGGCTTTAAATACGTTTGTGTACAGGACAAACGCAGCTGTGTGTTGAAGAGAGCAGGGGCAGATTAGAAAGCAGGCTTTTCTCTCCTGCTTGTCGGCTTCCTCCAATTTCAACCTAATCATGCACATGTGGGTTTGAACATGTGTACTAAATGATGATTTATGTACATGTGGAACAAACTGTGTCCAGAGTTGCTTTTTGTAAAACCAACTTTCAAAAGAGCCAAACTTGTTCTCTGTAGAATTTGGATCTGCGTTGTGGTCGCTGATGCTTTTTTTTTTTTTTGTCACACTGTCAAGCGGTAAGCATGCAGATGGATGAATTCTACTGTCCCTGTCATATTGGACTGATCTGATCGACAAAGGCAACCTTTCCTCTGTCAGAAAAATCGTGACACATTGGTTGACACAGAATCTTGACTAACGGATCACTTTGCCGTGGCTTCAGTTCGATGCTGACTCAAATCTTGTCTAAGCCTCGGGGTGACGCATAAGGTTGTAGGATGCATGTTCAGAGTCCAAACATAAGGGGTTTAAAAGGTCTAACCCTCTCCTAGATCCCTGCACTACTGTGGATACATTTTATAGTGACATCATTGTCCCACAGAGTTGGGCCTCTTTACACAAGATGCTATACACCCTTCCTTTTCATAGTTCATAAGCTATTTACATTAAGGAATAAAAGTCTTAGTCTTCATACTGTCAGCCACAATGTTCAACATAATCACATTCCTGCAGAAATTCTCTGTGTATTTTTAGGTGGCAGTCTGATCTCACTGTTTGCTTGTTACTCTTGGAAATGGATAATGATACTGCAAAGCCAAAACACGATCTAGGTTGTTCTTCATTCCTCGCTCAGCGATGCAATCTGACCTCATATTTGTGATTCTGCTCGACCTCCCTCAGGATAAGGGGTAAGGCAAGGCTCTGAACCTCTCCACTAATCATGACATCATAGCGCCTGATGCCCTGAGCATTGGGAGTGATTTTGTGGAGTTTCAGTTTAGCACACAGCACCCCCACCACCCGGTCCCTGATTCCAGCTCCACCTTATGTCACACCAAGTCATATTTCCAAGGCAAAAAAAAAACCTTTCTGTGCAAAGGTGAGGTGACAGAAAAGCTCTGTCCCAAAGCAGCTTTTAAATGAGGCATTTATTTCATCATCACGTCTAACAGGTTCCTTTAATTATGTCTCTACTTTCACTCAATTACATATCATTCCTATCTTTGACAATCACTGATATTATAGGGTAAGTGTCATGCTCCCAGGGGGTTTGAGGCTTGTTGAAATGGTCTAGGAGTTATCTTCTAGATCCCTCCACTGGCGTTGACCCTCTAAGATACAAGCTCCTCTAAAGGACTGACCTAATGAACAGTGTTCCGGCGCCGAGAAAGGTGCTATGTGTATTATATATGTCAGAGTGGGTACATGAATCACTGTTTGAGTAGCTCGTTATAATACAAATGGCTGCATTTGTTAAATAGAACACTGACTTTTGGATGCTTAATAAAGTCAGCGTGTCCATGAGGAGGTGACGCCGTATGCTTTATGGACAAAATTTCTGATATGTCCTTGCAGATTGTTGCCTGGCAAACTAGATATTTGCCTCTAATAATCAATTATATTCATAAGGGTTCTTTATGACTTAAAGCCAAGTTAGAATTTCTCTATGAACAACACGGCAAATATCAAATTCCGTTCCTGAAACTGGGTTGTTAGTGTCTCCTGGGTCAACATTTGTCATTGTTCTAAGAGGGGACACATGGTCGGGACAAAAAAAATAGACCAGAATGATACTTCAGAAAATTAAAAACAGCCACATCTTGTATTGGTATTTCTGGGGCAGATTTCATAGCTATTTCTGTTTTTATTACATCACTTAATTAGCATCCCTATTGGGGTGTCAATGAATTAAGACCACCTTCTTTTTTAATTTTGAAGAGCAAATTTCATATTGCCTAATTTAACCATGGCATAGCGGAGATGCTACATGATCACTTCAGTGTTTGAAAAGCCGATACTAGGCTATGTAAGTTTTGGCTGACAGGGGTCTCAACCTGTCCATTCGCAGTGAGAACTGTAACATCTGGTACAAGACAGAGAGGATCAGTGGAGCAGGGATGAAGGGTACATGTTCAATCCGACAGAGCCTCACTCGCAGAACATTTACAAGGCATGGCTGAGACAAGCACAGGGAATTTAAATGCTTATGGAACATTAGATTTCCCATTGATAGTTCAGGTTCAGATAAATAATGAACACAGCAAGTTTTCAGAACATAGCTTTGTTTTGACCTACTTCACTAGGAGAGCTTCCTGTAATGCCACATTGTAATGCCACATTTCATTTGTTCAGGGGCGAATGGAGGATGTTTGGGTTTTGACTTACATGATTGGAAGGTCCTTTTTTTAGGTTGTTTTGAGGGGCATCATTTTGAACCAGAGGAACTACTGTGCTTCAAAATTGTCTCTCAGCTCTGAGCAATACTGTGCTTTGCAGGTGTACCAGCAGGGATCCGAGCCAGTAAAAAGAAAGTGTGGAATGACTTATTTTATACAAAACAGGGGCCTCTGTACGTAGTTAAGACACAATTACATGCTCAATGAAGAAGCACAAACATAATGTCCTCACAGCAGCTGCTTCTGAAGAATCGAAGTTGTTGGTTGTGACCCACTTTACACCAGCTATTGCCAAAGAATAAAGGGTATCAGCATTTTCATCTCTCCTTTTTCTTTTTCTTTTTGTCAAAGTCGATCTGCTTTGCAATATTACACCTGGCTATGATATCCAAGGTCGTATCCTATTTTCTCCATCATCTCTTCGGGTGTATTTTGAAGCATTGTTGGTGCCAGGGCAGCTGCTGGCAGCTTTGCCATGGAGTAGGCGCAAACATAATTCACTCTAATCTTCCTTCTGTCATTCATGTGCATGCAGGGGACCATCTCTCGTGTAATTTTGTCCCAGTGATTATCCTTGTGATTTTTCACTTGGTTGCTGCTAATGTATAGAGGTTGGTGATTACAGTGTGATTAGAGGGAAAGGTGAAATAGCATATCTAATACGGTGCAGGAGATAATTGAAGGGTAGTGAGCACAGACATTAGCCAGGTTCGAAAACGCTGTAGCGTGGAGAGAGATGCTTAACAGTTGGGCTGAGGTTGGGAGAGGCATGGCTACACATAAGCTTCGGGAAACAGAGGGTATGCAAGACATCAACGACTCAAATCAGGAACGTCTGCTTATTTAAATGACAAAAGGATGGTTGCGCAATGTATCTGATTGCAGATTGCAGATGTACTTTTCTATTCTCTACTAAGACAGATAACGAGGGAGTGAGAGGAATAGAAAAGAGTCTGATTAGCAAAAAGAAAGAAGATGTTCTGTAGCCTGAGACTCTATGTCTATTTGAGTTCCTTCATCCTGTACTTTGAAAGTATGTAACACAGATAGCAAGTGGCTTGATTGCAGCTTCTAATTTTTCAGAAAGCCATTGCAAGAAAGCATCAGTTTCAGGAATCTCTATGTCATGTTTGTTTGATGACTTCTCCTCATCGCTGCCTCTCCTTTGGGCCAAGCCATGCCTCTTAGTGCTAGCTGTCAGAGCTCACATGCGCTGGAGAGAGGATGTCAGCAGGTGTTCGACAGAGAAAATTGGTAAGTGTTTGATTGATTGAAACAGCATCACTCCTCCCTCCGGTATCATTCCAAACATATTGATCTGCTTTTAAAAAGAGCCTGAAACCAGAGCTTTAAAACAGTCAAAATAAAGGCTATAAGACTTTAAATCAAGACACGGCAGTACTAGAGTGCTTTACTCTATCCTGCTTGGTATCGAAGTCAGAGCAGCAAGCAAAGTGAACGATGGTTAAGACTGACCGTCAAATCTAATTTAGATACACTCTGTTTAAGCTTTCCATAGGCTCTCTGTATAATATATGAAGAAAACAGGTCAGGGTGCATGTTAATAACGGCATTTACATCATATTTGACAGAGCTAAATGAGCTATAACACCCAGCACCCCTTTGCCATCAATACAGTAAATTGAGTTTGTCTTCAGAGAAAGGTTTGGTTTTATCTGTCAAGGAACAAGAGCCTATTATTCTTAATCTGGAGTTTTGCAGCTGCTTCAGAGGACTCGCTTATCCTTGGCATGTCACTTATATAAGCCCCTGGTTGTTTCATGCCACAAGTGCCAATTTACTTTGTGTACTGAGTTTATTCTGCTGGCAGTTTCAGTAGCTGTCACCACTTCCCATTCTCTATTTTCTCTCGACCAACCATTTGTCCATCTGTCTTTGTAGAACAATCTTCTTTCAACAATGTGTGGCTTCATAATTCAAACCTCTTGTTGCAATACAAAAGGACAAGAAAAAAAAAAAAAAGACACACAAAGTCCATTTTGCTTGGTCTTTACAGTGGATTGTCGCTTGAACACAAAGGCTAGTGGGAAGCCTTTAACTTCTGCACCATGTCCAGCACAGACGTTAGTAAGTTCAGTCTTTTTTTCTCTCTCTTCATATTTTTTTTTTTCTTACAGAACAGTCTGTTCATAGCTGTTAGAGTCCAGTGACTTATACATCATGATGAGCGAGATATCCAGTGGCTGATAGGTTAACATCCAAAAGAAGGAGACTTGTTGCGTACAAGGGCAGATGAATGTTTTCATTCCCCCCATTTTGCCTCCCCTTTTATTATGACGTCAAGTTTTTTTTTTTTTTATACAACAGCAAAAGTTAGCATTTTTTTCTTCTAATCTACTTTACTATTCTACAACCCAGTGCTTAATCAGCATCCGGAGTAAAAGATAAGCCCCTATACTACGATTCCATGTCTTTTTATACATTTTTTTTTTCTATTTTCTTTAACTGTTACTTACAGTAGGCCACTGGATACTGATTTAATGATTTTTTTTGACCAAGAGTAAATTGTATTACTTGCAGCTACAAGGTATGAGTTTTTAAATATATATATATATATATATATATTTATATATTTATATTCTTTTAAAAAGCGTTAAGTCCTTTGGTCCCTATTTCCTAAGGAATGATGCATGTAAATTATCCTGGATTTGCCTCTTCTCTCCTCTTCTTCTCGTTTTCTTCTTTGATCCAGAGCTTGCCCTGTCACAGAGCACAACACCTGTGTAGGCACAAAAACCAAAATGGCAGCAGGCTGGTGTGTGTATTTGTGTATGTGCACACGCATGTCTTAGCTTCAGTACTTGAGTTGGTGTTTGCACGTAACTATACATGTACAAAGTATTTTTTTATTTTATTTTTTTTAAGTGTAGTATCTTTAAATCTGTATATCTGCTCTGTAATCTGTGTGTATGCATGTGTATCTCTATATCCTGTATCAGTATGCATGCTTTGAGCATAATGACTCTATAAAGTGTTTTTTTCCCCCATCATGTCTAAAAAACAGCAGCAAAGAATTGGTCTCTGCAAAAAACTTCTTCCACAGACGCCAAAGCAAAACAGGGAAAAAAGAGGCATTTGCGAAGAAAGGAAAAAAAAAAACACAACTCTGGGATCCCTCTCTCAGTCACCCAATCTTTTAGTGGGTTTTTCAGCAGAATTAAGGGACCACCCTTCCTTCATGATATGTAGCAGAGCAAGAAGTCTTTGTACTTTTACTGCACTTGTGGAAATAAGGTGTTGTGGCCCTTCATCCTGTGACAGAGAGAGAGAGAGAGAGAGAGAGAAGGGGAGAGAATAAGGAAAATTAATTTAGTTGGGCTGTGGCCGACATACTCAAGGTTGCTGGCTCCTGGATATCACACAGACTGACAGGCACAGCCAACAGCAAGAGAAGCAGACGAGGAAGAGGAAAAAAGGAGGATTATGTCAATCAAAACCAGAAATAAGTGGATAGGAGGTGGGGTGAGAGATTTGTGTTTTAACAATATGGAACAGACATTTACACTGTGACAGCACTAATCCAAGGAAAGCCTAATTTAAACTGACTAAATACGGCTAAACATTGTCTGAGATGTTGTTGCTATTTATAATATTGTTACTTCATTGCAAACTACCTAAAGAACAATAAAACAAATAAAACAAGACAAACGTGTCCTGGAAATTTTATATTTAGTATAGCAGAAAAAACTGATGGTTGTAGAAATTTCAAGATATAGTCGCTTATTTGAATCCCATTAGAAATGGCACCCCTCTGTCTTCCCTGTGTTAAATACAATGCTGCCCTGTCATTAAATGGATCCATGCTGGCGAGCAGGGTATAAAAGATCTAGTTTACAGCCTATCATCGCAAATATGTTGAGAGCTGTAATGTGGGTGAAGAAAGGCTACAAAATCCCAGCAAATCAGTCTCTGGGAGTAAACATGAAAGGGTCTGACTTTGTGACTGGAACACACACGGAGACACTCTTTGTTCTACATTTCCATTCCTGTAAATGAGCTTGTTAACATTTCATAATATATCTGCTTTTAAGGTGGAGCGTATTATGTATTATGTGTGCCAAAGCTAGGCCAGCCATTAGCCAAATGAAAGACTAACAGTCTTGATTATAGTTATAAGCCACTAGATTTTCAGTATATATAAAATACATCAAGCCAAAGAGTAGAAGAAACACAGTGGCTTTAGAGTATATAATTATATTCCCGAAGTAAATAACTTCTTTATAAATATTATATTATTTATATTTTATATATTTTTTTGGATAGTTAACTGAACTTAGGTGGCTCAAAGGGTCATTAAGACGCATTATTAAGCCCCCATTTACACATCCTATTCAATATTGGCCTTTGTTCCACCCCTCTATTCCATATAGATGCAATGCTAGCTTAATGGTAGTCGTCAGATACATCTGGAGGGGTGGTAACAGAGGTGAATCTGACATCTCTATAAACACAAGGCGGAAAGGTAGGATTGGGTGTAACATTTTGACTATGTATTATGTTTGCGGCTTACAAAAAGCTAGTAGAAACTGACAGCTAAGTCAAAGACAAAGAAAGTCGACCAAATACATTTTCAGATTGGTTAGTAAGCACAAGTCCCTCAGTCCTTACCCTTCGGGAAGAGAACGTGATCAATGGCCATGTAACAGGAAAGGTAAAATATTGTTTTTTTGGCAGATGAATTTATTGTTTGCAAAGTTTAGCTCAACATTCTTGTAAAGACTTATTTAACCTACAGCTACTTATGAATGTGAATATGTCGGATTTAAACGTTGTATCCGTCAGCGGCCAAATATTTCCATACATCCTTTAGCCTGACATTGAAACATCTACAAAATGGCAGGAAGGAGTCAAAGGTTTATTGAACTACAACAATTGCAACAATAGAGGAGGTTGTGATAATATAGCAAGTAAATAAAATGCGGCAAAGGCAAAAATCTACTAAGAGGTAATCTGTGAGGTCATTAAATACATTTTGACATGTGAATGGAAAGTTTGTTTTTACTTTTTCATTTTTTCTTTTGTCTTCTTTGTTGAACCCATAGACATTTGGTGTGTCTTGCTTGAATTATGACTATACTGCCCACAGTGGTTTGCAGTGGTAGTGCTCTGCTTCATTCATATTCGTTAGCTATTGTACGATCTCTGTCTAAAAGGGATAAAGTTGATGCTAGAATATATGTTGCCCTTTTGATTTGTCTTTATTGACAACCTCTTGAGTAAATTGGAATAACTATAGGAGGTTAAGTTACCTTAGGTTTCTGAAAGTATAGGACTAGTTAGATTCAAATGACTATGTCTTATTCGAATTTTGCCAAGAGGGATAGAACAGAACTTTCCTGCAAAGAAAGAAAAATTTTCTTTGTGATTCTACTTGCCACCTTTTCTTTTTACGGAATGAGTGATGCTAATCTCAAATATAATCACAAAATACCCAAGACATATCTTATCCAGTGACATAATCCTGGTAAGAACAGTATGGTTGTATTGTCGGCGGAATTTGGCGATTTGGATCCGTCTCCTATCCTGGTGTAATTGGTATGCACCATCATAGATAAATAAATGTGAAGCGATTCTCATGTTAGGCAAACAGAACAATCTTGCAGAAGTACGTCCCTTGCATATGGGATCAATGGAGAAGTGGCGTGTCAACATTTCCCGGTCTTTTCTGCGTGATTGAGGACAATTTAATTGGCTACTCAAACATAGGGTTATCATGGCCATCTCTCTGCAAAACAGCTGTTGATTTGGGGAGAAGAGGGTCCTTTTAACAAATATTCAGACTTTCATAAAAAATTGAGTGCTGGAAAAAAAACGCAAATGTGAATGTGAATAAATAGAGAAATAGAAAATACAGTACATTCATACACATACCCACACAAGTTAAACACCACAAGAGCACAGAGCACAATAGCACAAAAGGTTAAAGGCCACTTCCAGTTATAATCCATCAATCAGTTAGCACGTCAGTTACATTATGTACAACAATAAGCCAAGATGGGCATTGTTTTACCAATGTACAGTGTATATAAATATATGTCAATACATACAAGGAGGGCAGAAGATACATTTTAGAGAGATATAAACGCCACGTCATGCAACGCAGTCACAGTCCCACCACATGACGTCATCCAAAAGAAAATGACACCATGGGTTCAACTTACAGTCTGGGAACTTTGCCCCATGACAGGTGTGGGGGGTGTGGCTATAGCAGAGAAAGGCCAGTTCACACTGTGATTGGCCAAGTCAGGTTGCCAGGTTGGTGGAGGTGCAAAAGAAGGAAAGAAACAGTGGGATTTGCTTTTCCTCAAATCAGAATTCAAAGCACCCTTTGCATATTTGGTTTTTACTCTCTCGTATTCTGTCTGACAAGAAATATGAGGTTATTAATGTCATTACTTTAAATAAAATGAAAAGAAAGAATTAGCTAGTAAACAGATCTAGGAGAACAATAATGTCCAACACAGCGCAATAATGTCCTTTTCTTTTCTCAAGCTGATAACATTTGCAAGTACAACATTTTGAATCGTTATTTTTAAATTCACAAAGATAACCCTTAAGGCAGGAATGAATATTTTAGAAACTCCTCCTGTCAATGGTGATTGGATTTACTTTGCATTGTTTGCTAGGAAGGTGGTCGTACAGTGAGGCTTTTGGATTAAGTTTATCTTCAGACACAGACCGCAATGTCAGAGTAGCAAGGCTCCCTGAGACCAGCAGATGAGAATGTGGTCTGATCACATTTTTAATTCAAGTTCAAAGTGGAATTGTCAGTATTAAAAAAAGTATTATTATCAATAAGTAGATAATAAGTTATCTACTTATTGAAAGTCTTTACCCAAGCAACACACATGCACAAAAGAATATACCAATTTTATGGAAGATGTTCCTCATTGTGATGAAGTTGAATTGAAACGACAGTTATAGCTCAGTCAGTCTTTTGCTGAAGAGCATTGTACTTTCTGTTGCAATACAAGGGAATAAATAGGAAGTAAGAAGTACTATTTTCAACATTGGTGGTATGTGACATACAATTGCTGATGAGCATTAAATAAAACATTTTTTTTGTGTCCTTTCAACAATGAATATATTATGTAAATAATGCAATGCAACAGCCTCTTTTCTTTATTTTCTCTATACTTTAAGTATAAATGTTCCTTTTATCAACCAAAAATAAAAATTGAAAAGTATTAATACTAAATAACATGAACTCAATAAACGTGTCTATTTTCCACAATCTATAAACCAGCAACTGTCATAAGTCAAATGGCTTCAGTGATGTCGTTAAAGACAAAGATGAATTGAACCAGACCAAAGACAAAGAGAGCATGAACGCATGAACACATGCACGCACCCACGCACACACACTCACACACACAAACACATACACACACGCACGCACCCACGCACACACACACACACACACAAACACACACACACACGCACACCCGCCCACCTCTCATGAAGAGGTGACAAAATGTTACTGTGGGAACTGACTGTACTTGGAGACATTCTGAGGTTGTCTCAATGACAAACCCCTTGCTTAAGGTGTCTTCTTTGAAAGACTCCCTTCAATTAAAAGGACACAGCTCTATTGAAATGTTATTGGGCATGGGATAAAATGAGTATCTATCATTGTATCTCATACCACCTTCCATTAATGCCATCCTGTGGTTCTAAGAAGTCAGATCTAAAACAAACAAGTGGCATTACCATAATTTATTTTTGGAAGAATATAATCTAACCTTATGTTACTGTAATGAAAAGATGCAACGCCAGTACTGCAAACAGAGCGCATAATCCACGTTATTTTGCATTGCCAGCTGCGTTTTGTCACAGTTGGGCATAATACTTTGAATAAAGTCTGACACTGTAAAATAAGTAGATATCGAAGGATGTTGTCACTTTACATAGAGCATGTTTTCACTATAATGTATTAAATCTCGGATTCTTTCAAACACCCAAATAAGGAAGAGTTGATTTGCAAAATCTGTTATTGGCTGAACTTTTTGAGTGCATAAAATCCATCATAATTAAAATGAAACCCAATACCCTTAGAGATAAATCTGACAATAGTTCAAATCAGTTCCACAACGTACAAGATTGATCTCAGAAGGTTAACGCAAGTTTTTTACAGTAGATATGTACACCGTCATTTTTTAAAATTAGATGTATTATATATATATGTTATATGAAAACTTCTCCCACATCTTTCTATTTACAGTTGCAGTTCTATTAAATTAAATGCAAACATATATACATAGAAGTCATAAAAGCCGTAAAAAAAAAAATTTTTTTCACATATTGGCATTTTGGAGTCCTGAAAACACAAACTTTTGAGCACGTGTTACAGAGCCAACAATATTTTAATATCACCACTTTTACTCTTTGCTGTTTAAACTGGCAAAATTATAAGGAAGGAATAACTGTTACCTTTTCAGTCTTTGCTCCTAATGTTGACAGAACAGCAACAAAAAACAATGCTGGACATTCTCATAAGCAAACAGACACATGACGTTTTGCTACGTCGATTTTCTAACAGTTACACTGTAAAATATTGGCCGGTGATGCATATTACAGCACTAATGATTGGTTTTGCATATTTTTTATGAACACGCAATATTTTCAGATTTGAAAGGAAAAAATACAACACTATCACAAGTCCATATTGTGTTTTTTGTTTCACAAAGAATGACAATATAAAATATGGGGAATTAATTATAACTGTTTGTTTGAGAACAAAATGTTCAAATATTGTTATAAACTAACAAAACTATGCAAACTGAATTTGGTGCTGTTCTCCTCCATAATACTGCCTACACTACCTTTTTTTTTTTAGTGAGTTTAAGTTCTTCCGTTTAAAGTCTTCATGATTACAGCTTTTGTAATAAATTACCTTTAGCCAAATTAAGCCAAACCATTTAGCCAAACATGTGACAGAAATATATTGTTGAGCTCTGTTAGGAACAGAGAGAGAACACTGCAGTCCAGTTGTATGAATTTATTGCTGAACAACTCATATCGATTCTCAACACTACCCTCAGCAGTCAGGTAATTATGCACAGCTGGGTATTGTTGATGTCATCAATTCGCTCTGGAGCATCATGCAGGTACAAATTAGATTTCAAACCCCAGAAGAAAACAAAAACAGATAAGCAGAGCAACCTGACCAGAATGACACATGTACACACACAGATTTATGCCGTGAAGGGTGTCTTTGCCAGTAGGGTGGAAGCAAGGCCTTGTGTGCTTGTCAGAATCAGAAAATCATATTTTCACAATTAAATAAACATCTTGGTTTAGAGAACATACACTTAAGATAGTTTGTTTTTCATTTCATTGCTTCCCTTCCTGGCAGCTTCCAGTGACCTCATATAAATTAGAACTTTGTTTTGACCAATCGGATTTCCCTACTGAAAAAAATTGCTCTGAGGCCTATAGGTTTTCAATAAAATCCTTCTTCTTTTCAAACAAATAGGATGATATATGTTGATTGTCATATTCTTAACCCAATCAGATTTCAATTTTTTTTTTTTGTTGGACATGTTCTCGGAAATACCTTGTCCTTTTAGCATGACTAGTCCTTACATCAGTATTACGCTAGGCTTACACTGTACAACTTTAGAGTTGTGGCAGTTTCATTTTAACTCTTACTGTACGAATGTTTGCATTCATAATTGGTGTGCTCACATTGTACAGCTCGATCGTAAAGCACGACACGAGGGCTCACACTGTATAGTCATAGACAGAAACAAACTGTCTTGATAATTTTATGCCAAAAAACCTCTTTTAAAAAAAAAGGAACTGGCATATCTGGACTTGTAGGTGGCTAGAAGGACGTGGACTTTACGGCAACGCCTATTTTGCAAAGTTTTTGAGGTAAGCAAGCTACGTTTGAGTGTATATAGTGTTAACTTGATACCTAGCCCAGCTCTGATAGTTGTGACGCTTTCTTTTTCAATCCTTGCTTTTCAGCTGCCTCCAGTCACAAACTGCACTTTCCACTTCATGACTACTTATTATTTATAATCCACATGACACATTGTGTTGCCTTGGCGCAGTGAAAAAAGAAGTTCCTCACTTGAACGACTCAAGACCCTGCTTCAACTCCAAAAATTAGGGGCTCATTATCAGGCTCGCCTGGGGCTCAAATCATAGTGTACAACAGGATTTACATACGCATCAGGTCAGATTCTGCACGATCAGCATGCATCAACTTAACAGGTTCGTACCAGTATCCACAGTGTCTGACAAGTGGTCATTTTCAGCCTTAAAACAAATTAAAATGTATTTGAGAAATAGGACTGGGCAGCCAAGGCTGTTAGCGCTGGCCTCCATGTCAATGGAGAATGACCTTATCAAGGAACTACAAGACACTAGTGTTCTATACGACGGTGTCATTGAGATACTTAAAAGAAAAGGGAAGATGAATGGATTTGCCTTCAAATGATGAACAGCTTTAGTAATTCTAATGGATTTTGATATATCTTAAATAGCTGTTGATGATTTTTTGATTTAGATAGTTGATGCTGTTGTGGTGTGAATGAGGTCCAGATTCAGTGGTCTGTACATGCCAGGGTGCCTGATGGAACGTGTGTTTATGCCCAGCAGTATAGCTGGAGTCTGTGAGGAAATGCTGTTGAATCCTGATTGTGCTACTTATATTTCATGGTGTTTTTGCTTTTTTTGTGTTCGTATGAGTAAATGTGACTGCTTCTTGAGAGCTTATAATTTAGTTATTTTACTTTAGATGTTTAGGATATATATTTGTCACGTTGTATAATGTCATTCTGTGCAATAGTGCTACATGCTCGATGGTTCCAGTCTATATGTCTATATGTGTCTATATGCAGTTAGTATTTATCCTTGATAGGCGTTAACCCTAGTTTTAACCACTTCATCCTACAAAATAAAAGTTACTGTTCCATTGAAAAGGAGTTGGTTAGGTAGTATTACAGTAGCCTGTTGCCGTAGCTTCACGGGGAAGTTATTTTAAGGCTGCCTAATTCTGAGAGTAAATCGATAGAGACCCATGTGGAAAGTCCATGGCCCGTCAGGTGTCAGTGGCTTTAGTAAATAAAGCCCTGACACCTGAGAATAGAAAATTCATGTCATATGAGGGCTCAGGAGGACAGAGTAAATAAGTGATTATAGGATTAGAGTTTTTGGAGTTTAGTTTCTGCTTCTATCTTCTTAAAAGTTAAGAAAGTTGCTCTCTAAGTTTTCAGTGAGAACTTTCAGAAAATATGGGTTCAATTTTGGAATATACACCAACATTTAACTAAAAGTTTAGCTTGACAGTTCAGTGTTGCCCATGAAGATCACAACTTTCTGGACATGGCTGTGGATGGACTGTTCTAGTCCTGTTTTTCTTTTCTTTATATTGAATTACCTACTTGCTTTTTTCCTCTTTCTTTTCTTTTTTTTTTCTTAGTCTATTTCAATGGTATTTCTCATAGTCATTCCTATACCTGTTCAGGTACATACACCCTTAAGTATTTCTTCCAATACCAACATACAAGTTGTTTCTTTTTCAGAAATTATAATATAATAATAATATTATATCAATGATTTACAATAATAGAGATAGTAAATTCACTTTTTCAGAGGTCTGTCATAAAAATGATGATACATATTTCACCAAGAAGTATTTCTTATAAAAAAATATTATTTTCTACTGGTTGGGGGGCTAGAAAGTAATTTACATAAGTAATCGTAAATACTGTGCGCTCTTTACACTAATACTTGCACAAAATTATAAAAAATAAAAAAAATTTAAAAACAATATATCTTCCATACATATTTGACATGTTTGAATTTGTTTTAACTGGGGTTTGAAACTATCTGATATTAGTGGTTGAGCACAATACAAATCTTGTGTGCACAATTTAGTTTATTTTCTGAATCTACATAATAATTATTGGACTAAAGCTTTAAGATAATGGTTGAATTTAGGTTTGAGGCAGTGCATGCTTGCCATTCCTATCTACTACAGGTAAAATAGTTTCCATTTGTGTAAGAGATCATATATATAGTTTATATAAAAAAAACTGAATTGAATTGTAGTGGAATGACTTGTTTGAGAATGGTTATGGCACTGTCAGCTGTGGTTGTTACTATACCTGGGTATGGACAGCAGATGAGTCAGTAAGGTCGGTTGGCATCCTTTGGCCGCTTTAGCTGCACCTTCAGCCTCTTCATGCCTATCTGAAAGCCGTTCATGGCCTGGATAGCGGATTGAGCACTGGACGGGTTATCAAAACTCACAAAGCCTGAGACAATACCAAAAATTTGGAGAGAGAGAGATGGGGAAAGATAAAAATGTGAAAATGGAATAAAGGAAAATCCCATGAGGGGAGAAGAATGGGGAGAGATGAGAAATAAAGAGAAAGGGAGATGGAGCACACAGAGAAAAGAGAGAGCAGAAGAAGACCCTTTTTAACACCCAACAATGACACAACAATAGACCTTTGTTTTCTCTTTTCAGCAGGTTAATTGAAAATCTTTGACTTTTAAAAAGATTACACGTAACACCACAAAGGTTAATAGCTCAAAAATTCAAAATCAAACAAAGTGGATCTATTAGAAACTGAGAGCGAATAGTAATAAAAAAAACAGAAAATGGGATTAGCAACTAAATTATATATTTAGATCAGACTGTGGTGTCTGTAAATGTAACTTGAGTGTTTGAACCACAGAGAAGTGGAAGGTCTGCACGCGGGTGAGTATTTTCTTGTATATACGTGAATGAGCGTCTATCGGAATAAAAAATAAAGGGTACAGAGGTCATGACAAGATGCTCGCAGCAAGGTGTGCAGGACGGAGGTGCCTGCTGCTCTGAGTTATCACCTGGGTGTTGAGGCGGAATGAGCCCACAGCTTTCAACACTGTGACTTCTTGCCTGCTCTTATCAGACACCTCTGTGATTGACGGCCTGAATTTTCCGCCTGCCAACTGATTTGATCACACCGCTATGGGTCCAATTTAATTTGGGGGGAGAGGGCAGGCTTTTGTCAGTACGGGTGAGATAAGGCTGCTGCTTTTACAAACCCTTTAAACAAACTGAGCAGGGAAGGGCCTGTCAGGTGGCAGTGATCCCCCTCCCAATCCCACAAATACACCCATCCACACACACACACACGCACACACACACGCACACACACAAACACTTCCCCTGACTAAAACAAATCTCCATACTTTACATTTATATCCACTTGTCTTATACAAAATGCTTTCAAATGAGTTTCATCATACAGTTATGTTGAATTTAATAAACAAAGCAATATTTCATTTACCAAATACAACAATGTTACTTCACGTACTAAAAAGCATTTCCTAAGATTGAGATGGACTTTTTTAACCCCAAAGGCAAATTATTGAATTTGTAGGCATCTTGACTATATTGAATTATTAAACATAATTATGTAATCCCAAATGCTTCACTATTACTTTGTGCAATGAAAATCTCTTGCTTTAATTCTCAAAGATACAACTTAGTTCTTTCAGCATAAACATCACGTAATTCAAACAACTTCCATGTTTCACTACAAAGAGTGCAGTAAGTTCCTGTGAGTTGAGTTTTGATCATTTTTATAGTTCATTAAACGTGATTATTATATTCACTGATTGGATATATAGCACTGATTGGAGATATGCTTGTTCATTTGTATGGAAGATGTGGTTTTATGTGGCCTGTTAAATAACACCTTATCTGATACTTCCTTAAATAACCATCTAATAACCAGCAAAATTGCAATCCATTAATTTGTGTAAAAGCAGCTAATAAATAGGAGAAATATTACTTCCAAATTGTTTTCCACCATATGACTTTTGACCGGAAATTTTGAAATGATCACATCTGGTTGCTATTATCTGCTTTGAGACCACAGCATCGTTATGGGCACTTTTTTTTTTAAATTTTTAACCCAAAGTATAAAGGAGACTGCTAATACCAATAAACTAAAACTAAAACTGCAGAGCTACCATTTCACCACATTCACTAAATTCAGAATAAAGAGTATTTGTGTTATCAAACTGTGATTAGATTTATAAACGTAAAATAGAAACAAATAGAAAATTGCACTATTAATCACAATTGTGTGTCTGGCAATTCATTACCTAAAATTTCAAGAAAAATATGACTGTGCTGACAGATCAAGCTTGCATCAATAACTTTTCGCTGATTTAATGTGGGAAAGAAGAGACAAACAAAACATAATAATAAGAAACATTAGCAAGGGTATATATGTCATGCTTTCCTTCAGGTAAATTGCATCTCTTTGTCTGTTTGCTTTTCGTGTATTAGATTTGAATCTTGTGTTTGTGTGTGTCACTCCATTCCCAGAGGTATCTTTCAAATTTATTTCAAGATCAATCCAGCTAATTACACTTAAAAGATAAGCTTTGATCACTTTTAAAAGTCAATACTGAGTGACTAAACGCAGATGATTAGGTCTTATGTTTTATCCATAGAGTCTCTGGCTGAATTAAGCACCTCCCTTTAGATCCTTCACAGTAATGTCTATGTTGTTAACGCCTGTGCCCTGTGGGTGGCCAGTGTCTCAGTGACTCAATAACACACTGCTATCCAATAACACACTATGCTAATGCTATATGTCCTCATGTCAGCTCAAATTTTTTTGAGGTGAAAGATTCTGTAAATCTCTAGCCTGCAGAAGGGTTTTAATATCATACTGTGTTAGATCTTATCCCCGTGCAAATAAATTTACTAAAGCAAACACACGTTTGTCTGAACTGACGATGATACGGTCCTTAAGAGTGAACTGCAAATCATACTCCAGAGATACGTCCTTCAAAAGAATGTGCTGGGAGTGCTCCTCCAGTGACCTTTTCGTATTATTCATGTTCTAAATCTTCTCTGTAAACACTCATCTGTGAGAGTGATGTCCGATTATCCCTCAAAATCCAAAAATATTGTTCACCTGTGCAGCAGAGATATCTGACTTTGTAAGCCTGGATCACAAGAATCATTATCTAAGGTCAGCAATTTGCAACTACTTCAAGTACTTAATCTGATAAAAAAACATTATATAATCTAAACATTCTGAAGCTACTCCTATTCTGTAATAGGCTATTTATTTGAAATATATTAGCGAGGTTGAAAGTTATATTTAGATGGGGAATTCTCAGCAATGTTTTGTTTTGTTTTTCCAAATTTTAATTAGAAAATTGAAGAGAGTTTATAGAGTGGTGTTGTGCTGGGCAGTGGTAAAATTAAAATTATTATTACATAAATGTTGAGAGCAGACCTGGTTTTTCATCTGTTATAGGTATGAGTCATTAGCTTGACACACTACAGTTTAGCTAAAGGTCAGGTCCTTGTCCCGCTGTTAGTTTGTATAAACATTAAGTTTGTGAAATATCTTTTAGCACTATAAATAAAACATTAGTTCTGAAATTAGATGCATTTGATACATCCCTGAGGAGCAGTGGGCATCCCCTCTTAAGCAACCAGCATTTTTGAGGGACACCACAGCATAACTACAGGGGCAGTCTGGGGGTCAAACCACCGACCCTCCCATAAATAGATGACTGCTGTTACGTCTTGTCCATCAACACAGGTATTTATATATATATATATATATATATATATATATATATATATATATATATTTATATATATATATATATATATATATTTTTTTTTTCACTAAATATGTTCAAGGCCAAAAATGTACACTTGTATAATGGATAGCTCATAGTCCATCCATGCATGTATTTTAGAAAATCTTTTTGCTTTATATAGATATGCATACAGTATATTCATTCAAGTCCATGAGTGCTATACCTTTCAAGTACCCTATGTTCTTTGTTCCCAATAACCATTCCACTTTTTTGCACTACATCTTTATTTTATTAAGGAGCATTGACTGTAAAAGGTGAAGGAAATGAGAGCAAATAAAACACAATCACACAGGAACACACAGGTGAAATTGCTGTTATTCAACTAAGATCTTAATTCTGAGCCTTGAAAATAAGCAGGCTGGAGTGATGAGGTCACTGCGCCTTTGTCATTTCCCTTGTTGACTGATGGATGATGATACTAAGAGACGTATGTTCGAACAACAACACACAAAGCAGGGAAGAAAGAGAAAGAGAGATGGTCCTGGATTGGACATAGTGAGACAGATGAGGGAAGGGAGCGCCTCATAGATATGCCATGTTGAAGAGAAACTGAAAGAAAGCTAATGCCGGGAAATCTCTCTCTCTCTCTCTCTCTCTCTCTCTCTCTCAGCCGGCCTGTCTCCTGGGTTTTGCTGTCCAACTGAATCAACAGCAAGACCTTCACCAGTCTATTATTATCTCTTTAAGCCCATGGATTCCACTTGCACCGCCTCCACCCTGATAAACTGGTTTGCTATGTGGGAGGTGAGAGAATAGGAGGGGAGAGGTGGTAGGATGATGCTGGGTTGCCGGGTTTTTCTTGGCCAAAAGAGAGGAATGGCGTAAAGGGGGGGGGGGGTATGCTGTTTGCATTAGAAATGGCGTGATACAGAGGGTGGTGGATGGGTGTTTAATAAATGACAATTGTGGAAGGGTGTGCGGATAAGTGATTATGAGGGATACATGGTGGCTGGGTGACGTGTTGAGTCCCACCATCTTGTGAGATAATGTTCAGCCATGGAGCATGTGCGCCTTCTTCTTGTCATTTCAATGGACTGTTATTTCCCTTCACTGTCAAAATTTTGACTCACCAAAACATTTGCTCTGATTGGTTGCTCGGTCCACAAAGACTTTGGCAGAGATGACATTGCCAAAAGGCAGGAACATTTGCATGAGCTCCGCATCGCCGAACTCCTGGGGCAGGTGATAAATAAACAGGTTGCAACCTTCTGGCCCTGGTGATGAGAGACAACAGGGGAGTTACATGGGAGCATAAAGAGCAGATTCCGAAAGAGACTGACCATAATATAATGGAAAAATTACTCAATAAGGACAATAGTTCAATGAACATTGGAGCCATGTGAACACACACAGGTTTGACGGTCAACTTTGGCTCTAATATTAGTTGTATTAAACCTAGTTATTGTGGTGTGTATGAAGTAGACAAATAGACACCCTTTACTCCTTTTGCAAATGGCTTAAGGTCAGAGCTTTAACGATTCTATTTAAACTCACTTAAGAAGTAAATTTCATATCATATTTGTACAGATATGTGGCAATTTGATAAAGTACACCACAGAGAAGCAGAGATAGAGGAACATCATAAAAGCAGCAAGTGATAAAAGCAGATTGGAAAAATAAAAACACAATACAATGCATATTGCAAAATGTTTAATATTTTGATAATATAGTTTTGTATCATGGGGCTCCTAGCGATTCCCACCCATACCTCCAACACCCCAGAGAGCAAAATCAACCACCATACAATGCCTAGGGAAACAGTTTTCTCCAGTTATTTCATTGTTACACAAGTGCTGATTACCCTGTTTATAATACTTCACTCTAGACATCCATTATATAATAAATATAATCAATTATTGTAATTATAGTTATAAATTTCATGTCTGGTTCACCTGCAGAAAGCTAGCAGGCTGTTTTACATCACACAACGGAGTTGCATAATGCAGCTATTGTTTTGTTCAGTCTAAATAAATAAAGGCGTCATAGAGAAAGATATTTTTCATATCCGTTTCAAAACAGTTACAGAAAAAGAGA
Organism: Lophius piscatorius; assembly: GCA_009660295.1. Taxonomy (NCBI): domain Eukaryota; kingdom Metazoa; phylum Chordata; class Actinopteri; order Lophiiformes; family Lophiidae; genus Lophius; species Lophius piscatorius. The sequence goes on along the minus strand of VRLP01004948.1, from coordinate 14,318 downwards.
AACTGAAGTCAGAGAAATATAAAAAGGAGGAGGAGGAGGCACAGCATAAGCGAAGTCTTTGCTCCAATTGCTGTGTGACAGTAGGACTGTCTTCCAATCTCTCTTCATCCTACAACATTCTTCCGCCAGCTTTTGTACATTGCAATCTGGATAAAACAAGGAATGAAATTCAGAGAGGCTGAGTGAGCGAGAGAGAAAAAGTGAGGGAGAGAGAAATGTGATGGACTCGGGGACAGTATGCTTGCAGCTGGCTTCCTGGCTCGCATTCTCCCCTGTCTCATTGCTCAGGGCGATAGCATGACGAGATGAGACTGGGGCTGGTGAGAAGGCTGATAAGAGAGCTGCAGTGGTTGCTGGCGGTAGTGATGCTATGCCGTGGCGAGATAGAGAACACACACACACACACTCTTATATATTTATACACGTTTAAAAAGAGTTGGGATTTTTTAACTGTTAAAGGCTTTACTTTTCAGTTCAGTCAGTGTGGTTAGGTGTCTTTGAATGAAGAGATTTTCTGATTGTCTCCAGCTACTCTGTAAATATTGTTTATAATCTGGATTTACTGATTTGTTCCCTTTACCATACAAACTTTTTTTTTCTTTTGGAAACTGCATGATTTAAAGTCCTCCTTCTAAGATACACCGATTATCCATAGCCGCACTACCACCTACCTGATATTGTATATTTTAGCAGGCAAAACAATCATTCAGTTCATTTTGTGTTCTTACACCGTTCTACTTCTTTGGAATCAGACGGTATCCAGACTGTTCACCAGTTGTCTCTCCTTAGAACACTTTTTGTAGGTTCTAACCACTACAGATCTGAAACACCAAACAGGAATTGCTGCTTTGGAGTAGCTTTGACTCTTGAGTCTTCCGGTCATCACAGTTTGGCCCTTGTCAAGGTTGCTCATATCCTTGTGCTTACCCATTTTTTCTGGTTCCAACACATCAATAAATCAAGAGAAAATGTTCCCTCACTGCTGAATGTATCCCAACTACTGAGCAGGGCCAGTTTGACGATATAATCGTTGTTATTCTGTCTAATCAATTCAGCTTTGTGAAGAGAAGTTTGAAGTACTGCACATGAGGGTGCCTTGGTGCCTAAGATTCCTACAGTCACAAAACACAATCAAGTTGACAGTGAAGAACCGGGCCAATGATAAAGTCACTCAAAGTAAGAGATGTTTAACTCACCAAGTGCTGAGTTAAACGTTGTTGACCAAGCTACTGGAAAGTCAATCGAGCATCTCATAAAGGAGAAAACAGCAGCAGACAGATCATTCACACGTCTCGTCATCAGTATAACCATGACTTACAAAGGCATATGTGAAAAAGACCTTAGAGACTGTTTCAATAAACTCACAAAAGAAGCTGAGAAAGATCTACTGATAAGTCGTAGAGGATGCCAGCTCGCCCCCAATAGCATGCAATCAGTGGGAGACCTTGTGCTGTGGGATGAACCGCTGGAGGGGAGTATGCTGTGTAAGCTCACATGTCATAGACACACTTTGCAAGGTCAATGCAAGTGACTGCTCAAAATATGAGGCTGAAAGCCCTAAGCCTTGAGCCTGCTCTGAGCAAAGTGAGAGGCGAGCATGCAGTAACAACCTGGAATATAAGTTGAGTACTTTGGTTCTACAAAACCAAACACATACTGACAACAATAAAGCACTTGGCCTGACCGACATAGTAGGAAACAAGCTCCATATCAGGATTTCAAATATTTCCTCAACGAGAGAGAAAAATAGAGCCCAGACTCCAAAACCCCTTCACACAAAATTAACTGCTAAGTCAAGCGCCAAGGCTTCAAGACCCGGTTGGTTTGGTTACTCCAGATCCAGGTCCAAAAGGAACAGAGACCACCCGCAGAGTTCCAAAGCCTTGTCAGTGTCGGGCTACCCAGTGTCCAAAATAGGAGGCAAAGTCATCCAAACCAATTGCTTCATTCTTGTGGCAAAAACAAATCATCCAAGGAAAAAAAACGAATGCCCAGACCAATATCCTTCACAAAGATATCAGATGACCGGTTGTCTAGTCACCTGGTGAAAAGCAAATAGACAATCAGGTCACTAAAATACCTCAAAACCACAGAGTTTGCCTTTTAAGTGGGCGATCTTCCCAGTGTTTCCATGGGAAGATCCAGTGGGATGTGTCATGTAAAAGAATAGAAATAAACACCTCTGAACGGGACTAATACGACCAGGTGGAACCAATCTCCAGTCAGCCTGAGCACCAGCGGAATCATTAAGAGGCACGCACAGCACCATACCCACACACACAGCGAATGGGACAGGAAAAGAAAGCAGCACACATCTGAAATGCTAAATCTCAACGAAACTCAACACAACCTGCGGTAGAACTGAGCCAAACTGATCATCTACAAATACCAGAGAGGCAGCCGGAAAGACTCAAGTAGGGAGGACTGTGGACTCTGCCTTGCTAAAGATTGCTGCTGCTGCTGCCATATAATTTGGGTTAGCTTAGCTTCGTTTAGCCACAGGGTCGGTTGCCCAGTAACTTGTGGCTGAGAGTTAACCCTTTCATGACCGTGTGAGAGATGGCCTTTTTATTCTCTAGATGATGTTTTGAACTGTTTCTTGAAATATAACTTGTGTGTGTGTGAATACAGGACAGTGGTGATAAATGTAATTAATTAGATAATAAAAACAAAATATGGTGTATATATATATGTATATGTGTAATATATTTGTATATTGTATTCATACATAATGTATGTATTATTATAGAAATAGCAACCTTGAAATAAAATATTATTTATACTATAAAAAATAAAATACTACATTATGCTAATGCTACATTAATATTAGAATTTGATTGAAAATATACATTTCCTGATAAATCAAACCTATTTATCTTAATAAATATCACTTTATATTTTGCTTTGGTTATAATATAAATTAAGTGAAACAATGGATAATCTCAGTTTTTTATTTGTTGGAGTATTTTGAGTTATGTGCTCTAGCTTACAGTGTGTACTTCTAAGTATAAAGACATTTTTGAGTTTCATTTGTTGTCAAGGTTCTTCACCTAATGAATATCGACCAAATGCTTAATGTCTCATGACTGTCAGATAAAGAGTCAAAAAAGGAAGAAGATGCTTGGTCATTGAGTGGCCAACAGTCACACATCTTGTTGACCAACGTTTCTCAAATGGGATTACACATCATACTGGGGGTAATTTAAGGTACTACTGGTAGTACTTGAGATTTTTTATAAAGGTTTTCAAAAATATCAGTCATGCATAACTCTGATATAATTTTACAACTAAAAGTTGAATAAAAAATTACAACGGTAAGTCTAAGAAATCAAATTTCATATTAAAATCTATGATTTGAATACAGTTTTCAAATTATAGAAGCTGCAAACAAGAAATGCAATCCCGCTCAGTGAATACAATAAACAAAAAATAGTGAAAGAGTGAATAGTAAAACATGGCAGCAACACTTGAAAACATAGAGAAATTAGTAAATAAGGAAGAAAAAAAAACAATCGACTATTCATTCAATAGAATGGAGAATCAACAAAAATGATTCTGCTGATTGGGGAAAATGATTCAAAAGTGGTACGTCATAGAAAAAAGATTGAATAGGACTGTTGAAGACCTCTAAAAAGAGGGTAAAACTTTACCAAAAAAAGTTTTACTGATCCAAAAGTATACCACCTATGACTTCTAAATCTTAGGAGCAAGTTTTTGGGCCATAAATTCTCAACCGTTCATCCGATTTAGTCCAAATGTCAACTCGGGTTGATCCATTTTTTTTATATCCTATTTTATACTAATGGTTCATATTTTACTAACTAGCGGGAGCTTCTTTTTTTTTTCAGACAACACTTGGTAAGCATTGGTTAGATTTTGTCCAAATTCGGTGCATACGAATCGAATCCCGGAAATGTATCTGGTGTATTTTAAATTGTATTCATCATTTTACAGTCCCATAGGTGAACTTTTTTATGAAAAAAAAAAAATACAAAAACTGTTTTTGCAACATCATTTCCCAGCCGTTGGGTGGTTTATTCCAAATTTGGTGCATTAGAGTGGAGATTCAAGAAGTTCTATGTTGAATATATTATATTTTACTTTAAAAGTTCATATTTTACGCACACTATGTGGAGGTCTTTCATGAAAAACACAACTTCCAAACTGAAATTTTGATTTAGTCCAAATTCGGTTCGTGAATCATTTCAAGGAAATCTATCATAAATCATGTTTTACTGTAATTGTTCATACTTAATTCATGAGGTGGTATTTTTTCACAAAAAAACCCCAGGGTTTTTCGGTCAAAATTTCACATTTCATTTTAGGAGTCTAATCAGAGGAATTGCTTGAACAATGCATGGTTGGGTTTTCTTCATGCATATACCACTGTTGTCAGAGATGAGAGCATAGACTTAGTTTGTCATGAAGGACAGGAGCTAAATCTACTGGTTAACAACATATGGAAAAAAGAATGATGGTTACAATGTTTACTTTGATGACATCGACAACCTGTTGCAAATCCAAAAGTAGATCCAATTCCACCAGAAGTAGATCCTATTTCATGACTCACTATTTATGCAGACATGAACAGTCTGCTAGGATATAGTCCTATCTTTATCCTAGCTTTTTTGCATCTTCAATAAAGTGCCTTAGAGTCTACAATTTGAAAATGAGAAATATCTTGATATGGAAATAATTAGAAATGCGTTTACCAGATCTCTGTATCCTACTCCCATCTTTTCTTGAGGCTTGTGGTTTCAATGCTACTTAGTCTTACTACCATGTCACACATGAACTTTTGACAGTTGGAGTTGTGTTGTGGATAATATAGACAGCAGGTTATGCTAACAGAGAACAATGCAAAAGGAATAAACGGTGCTTGATATTCCTGACACTGGTGCATCCAATACCACACTGAAATTACTTGGCTTATGCATTTTGAGTCACATTGTATTTTGTTGGACATAACACATGTTGATATTTGTTGTGGAGATATGCCTGTATGTGTTGCATATAGCTGCCTAGGGTGGTCAGCTGAACTCAAACAGATAATAATAAACATTTACCTTTTATTTATTTATTCACTTATTTATTTATTTTTTGTTGTTTTTTGGGGTGAACAGGCATTTCTATAATTCTAAATATATATAATAATTTCTAATTGTTATAATGTTGCGTGGTAGCATCTAGAGATTGCATGGCCATTAAACATGTATGCGTTATTCTTGTAATGTGAAATTCCTTGTCATGTGAAAACAAACCTGAAGGTAACGGGTCTAAGCTGTTGACAGATGGGGATAAGTTTGTGACTATATGTACTTCACATATTCATCTGTCCTTAGATCGGTACTCCAAAACTTTTCAATGATTGTAAAAATAAGTTAACTTTTTCTCTCTGCTATGCTGGAAGTGCTCATTTTCAGAGTAGAGAGTAATCATTCTACTCCATGCTGTCTCATACAATCATATGGATGAATTGAGAGTGACGGATGGCATTGAAAAGAGTGAAATTCTCACTGTATATCCCATACTTTATTACATCTGATCGTGTGGAATAAGAACGAACCCTACTCAAGGAATAGTAATAAATGATTATGCATGCAGCTAATTAATCTGATGAATATTTATAACCACTTAAACACAGTGTAATGGACTGATTAAGCAGTCCAACACAGCGAGTTTGAATTAGTGCAGTTTTTGAATAATGACAGAGTAACTTTCCATCTCACTGCTAATGTTCTTCTCTTTTTAGATGGGAGCCTTTTTCTCACATTTTCCCCAGCCAGATTTTTCCCTCCCTCGCTAATTCAAAGCAGTGCAGATATATTAGAATGGAGCAGGGCAATTATCACCTTTTATCTAGCATGGGCGCGTTTGCTCGTTCTTACCTTCCCTCTGTTGCTGGGGAATGATGGTTGGTTGCTGGGGAAACGCTTGGCTGATTGGCGCATAGGCGGCAGGATAGGCTGCTGTTGCAAATGGAGAACCAGAGTGGAATTTTTCACATCTCCATTTTCATACTTGACACAACAAAACTCAAATCATTATTCCATTGTTCATTTTGGCCATCTATACATTGTAGAAATACATTCCATTATGAGTTTGAGCCTGGGCTTATTGTGTTGTAGATCTTTAAACAAAGACTATGGAAAAAGGGGGAGAGGAGTGGAATTCAACTAGTTAGACATACAAAGAAAGAGAGAGACTTACACCATGTTAATGAGAGCTGATGTCAGGCAGAAAGCAGTGGTTATGAGAGGTCTTTGTCATTTCTCGAATAGAAGGCTATGGCCAGGTTCAGATCCTCAGCTTTTTATGAATTAAGATTTAGGATGTGTGTTAGTGTGGGTGTTATATAATCGAGCCAGCCGGAAATCCCTTTGCAGTCTTAAAGTAGCCTAATCCGAGAGGATATGGGCATGTCGGGCTATCTCTACGTGTCAGAGTGTCTACCGATGTGAAAAAACCCAAGGGAAGAAGGTAGAAGGAAAGGGACGTATGGAGGAAGGGAGAGAGTAGAGGATATAAGAGAGACGGATTACCTGCGTAGTGCTGGACGCCAGCATAAGCCTGTTGGAGAGGGTCGGTCACCGTCGGACTCTGTGCTGCAAAGACACGGAAAGCAAGATGTGATGACAAAAAGTGAAATGAATGAAAAAGACACTCAATAGTCAAAACATGAATAGTGATATGGAGAGTGTGAAAGAGCAAGAAAGAAGTTGTCTCAGTTGGAGAGAGCCAACAAAATGTAAAATTTGGAGAGTGGAAGAGATTTGGTTTGTCGTTTCTCAGCTCCTCAAAATGCCTGTTCAACCCAGATATTTGCATCAAATATTTACAAGTTGCCAAACAAACCACTTTGTAGTTCATTAGAATTGCAGCTGTCTTTGCATAATGCAGGAATGAAGAGAGTGTCTGTCAATCCTTCAGGAATCAGCCTGTCCACACTAAGAAGCTGTGGACATGCTGAGACACATCAAATTACCCATAATGTACTGATTGAGGAACTGATGGATTCATCATGATACCATTGCTCAATGTTCAGAAATCTTCCAAAGACGCTACTGACCCTTAGACTTCAAAGGATTCAGTTCAAATCAGCAAAGTTGTAGTGAAATAAAAGGGATTCTTGTTAGTTTTCAAAAGGGTCTCTCTAAATTTGAGCATTGTGGGAATTAGGTGATGATGTTATAGTGAATATAGTGAAGCATTCATAGACCACAATCAGCTAACTGTAATCGTCAATGTCAACAGCCCCAATGGAACAGATGTTAGCGGTATATGTCGTTTTCATTTTATTCAGATTTCGATTGACTCACCTGGGTAAGGATGAATGCCATTGGTGTAAATGTGCTCAGAGGTGGGTTGCCCATTGCTTTGAGGTGGGAGCGCACTGAATCCATTGACCCCGATAGAGGCGGCTATGCTGGGCACGGCTGTGGCAGAGATACCTGGGGGTGTGCTGGTGCCTGCAAATAGATAAGGAGTCATTATGAAGACATCAGGGTGCATGTGTCATCTGATACTTACTCAGAAATTAAAGGTAGTAGAGAAGTATATTTTGATATTTTCTTACAAATGTACCTTACATGCAGTGCATGACTAGACGTTTTATAATAATAATAATCTTCCTTTATTTATCATATGATACACAGAACATACATACAGTACGACTTCATGAAATTTATCTCTGCTTTTAACCCATTCCTTAGGGAGCAGTGGTAGGCCCCTGTGAAGCGCCCAGGGAGCTGAGGTTTCAGGGTCTTGCTCAAGCACCCATGGGGGTGTGCGTCAGGGGCTGAGCTCGAACCTAGGTTGAGGGACGACTGCTCTACCAACTGAGCTAAAGCCCCCCCCAATAGTACAGGCCTTATGGTATGAAATTTACTAAAAATATATTGGTATCAGAATGCGCCCTATAGGGGATAGAGGAGTCTCTGCCTCTTCTTCTAACCTCCTCTCCTACTTGTGATATTATTCCTAGCCAATCACCTTGTCCTTGCCCTTTTGTGCCATATATATTTTTTAATCTATGTGAAGGACGTTTAGTTCAGGTAGGATTATATCCGATATCTGGTTTGGTAGGACCTGTGGAATACAAATGCCAGGTACAGCGCCAACCATCTTTATTTAATACATTTGCGATGCAACTGCCTTCAGGCGGCCTACCTACTTAGCGGCAAACCATCAAAGCTCCTTGTGACAAGGGCCAAAACGATAGTTCAGACTGGGGTCCAGGATTATCTCAAACAAATCTTTGCTCTTATTTTTTTTAAGCCAAGGACTATGCATCCAAAGTCATTGAATTGGCTGTGTTCCCAGAAAACAGGGCGCACAGAGTGATATACAATATTCAGAGCGAGAGACAGATAATGAGAGAGGGTACAGAGAGAGAGAGTATAACGTGGCTGCCAATGAGCGTCAAGAAATTCCGTCTGTCTTCCCCAAATATGTCTCACTCAATAATTAGGCACTTCCGGTGTTTGCTTTTTCTTCGAGCCATTGTTTTAAAAATGTATCAAGGGCAAGAGCAGAAAGTCCTCAGATTCATTTATAACTATTGCATCTATAATTCTTGCTAATGAAGAAAATGTTTCAAGACAGTAGTGAGAAATGAATGTGTGTGGTGTGTTTGTGTGTAAAGATGTTTGAATGTACTCTGCTCTCGCTCACATGATGAGTGTACCTATTAGCAAATACCTGAGGACGGTGTCATGGGAGTAGCCACCAGGCCGTTGACATTGAAAGCAGCCATTTGCTGCATTTGCGCAGCAGCAATGGCTGCCATGGGGTTCAGGTAGGACCCTTGTGTTGCTGCCATCAGGGCTGCTTGCTGTTGCATCATCTGCTGTTGGATTAAAAAGCAGTGGGGAGAGAGGCAAATGGCGAGAAGGATGGAGGGAATGACAGACAGAAAAGGAGGGTGAAATAGCCGCAGGACCACAGCATGTTTACTCTCACATCTCTGTTTGTTTGGCCCAGGCCTTGTTCTTGAACACAGTGGTCTGTGTTGCCCTGCAGCGTTGCTTCCCAGCTACTGTATACCGCCCTAGCCTTGTGCTCAGCATTTTGACACGATATAAAGGCTGCAAGATGAGTTAAGCAAACTTGTAGACTGTACATGTGAAACAAAAAGGTGGCCACTGTGGCAGAGTTAGAAGAGAGACTGTGCGCGAGTGGACGATTTCTCACCTGTCAGTTTGAGTTGTTAGCAACTCTTCGAGTGCAAAATCTCACACACTAACCCAGGCTGTTACTTTCATGTGTGACTATGAAATGGGGAGGAAAGCTCACAGGGAAAGTGATGCAAAGTGGAATAAAGTTTGAGTGGACAACCAAATCTGTTTGAGAAAATGGCAGATGTGGAGATATATGTAAATAGATGAAAAGTTGAGTGAACAGTATAAAATCATCATTACAGGTCATGTTAGGAAATGTAGGAATGTGGAAAAATCGTTGGCTACAATTCTATAAAATCAAAACACTGCAGTGCTGAGCATACATTTCCCTGGACAAATGAAGGCAAAAAGAGACAAAATATAAAAAGTGGTTCATTATTTTCTATAAAACCTCTGTAGATTCTGGCAGCCTTTTCATAGAATGAGTTACTGAAGGAGTGGTTGGCCGGGAATGTCACATGCCTAGTGGTAGAGACAGTGAGATCAAAACCTCAAATCACAAACATTTTAAATTTCTTTTTTTTAAAGCTCACCGTCTCCTCCCCCGCTGGGCTGAGACTTACAGCATGAGAGTAGGCACCATAGGCCCCAAACTGGATGGTCATTGGACTGAAGATGCCGAGCTGGCCTGCCATCTGGTGCATCCTGCGCAAGGTCCTCTCCTTGTCAGTGTCTGCAAACTTGACCACCAGACTGGACGATGCACCCTAGAGGGAACATGTATACTCACAGGATCAGGGAAATACGCAACAACACTTTTAGTTCATACTAAGTTTGGTAGTTCGGTAAACATATTTATGGCTGTCAGAGTTTCAATATTTAACTTCATCTGGCAACAGACATAGAGAACAAATATATGTGCAAAGGTGGTAAAAGACTTTCTGTAATTACAGCAGTTGGTTCCTATTAATCTCCTAAAGCTAATGCTTTGGTAAAGTGAAAGTACTAATCAGCTTTTCCTTTTTGTATTGAAAGGAATAATAAATGAACCAGTTCATACAATTATTACAGGAAAAGAAATGAAAGTCCTTCCATATTTGTAGATATTAAATTTCTCCTCCCCACCCTTCCATTTAACCCACTCTCACTGCTGATGAAATCAAGAAAGGAAAAAAACTTTTGAAAAAAAGTATAATTTTGAAACATTTTGAATGAAAATAAAATAAAATGATAAAATAGGTGAGAGCGATTCACATCTGGGATTCAAGGGCTAAAATGAGTGTAAAAGTGGCGACAGTTTTGCAGTCTTGATGATTTCCTCATGATAGGGGTAATTTTTGGAGTGCAGATTATTTGTGCAGACACATGCCTGTGGAGAAGAGAAGTGAAGCCTGACCATTCAAGCGAATCTTTTGCTAAAAAAAAAAATTTTTTTCAAGACAGAGAATAAGTACTCCCATTCCAACCATCAAACACTTTTTCAGCGTCTAATGATATCACTACCTCGGCGACTACGGATGGCTGTGTGGAGTGAATAATATTCAGGACTTGGCGTACAGTTAAGTAGAAAATTAATGAAGACCCTTCAAAAAACCTGACTAGTCCCCTTAAATGATATCCACCAAAATGGCTAGTCTCACTTTATCCAATATTTTGAAAATCTATGTTCAAATGAGACATCTGAACATGCTGATATGAGGTATACAGTTTATAGGTGCTTTGCCAGGCTTTAAAAAAACTGAGATAGTTTCAAGTGTTTGGGATAAGGAGTCTTAAGAAATAGCATTGTAAAATGTTTCTAAAAGAAGAGGGGCGAATTTATTTGAAATGTTAAAAAAATTCAATAGGGTATCCTTGAGGGCCTGGAGATTTACCATTTGGAATTCTTTGAAAAGGGCTTGCCACAGATTGAACTCTGCAGTAATGATAGGAGTTTCTAAGCTGTCAAGAAAATTATTCATAGATGATGTGTCACAGGGGGCTTCTTGAGTGTATAGTTTGGCGTAGTACGTTGCATATCTATCACGTATAATGGCAGGGTCTGAAGTTACCTTCTGAGAGGAATCAGTAACTTGAGAAATTATGTGTGATGCTGATTTACATTTTATTTGCTGAGCAGGGAGTCCAGTGGCCTTGTCTCCATTTTCATGGAGGGCACCGCATGCATGAAGTAATAATTGTTCTGCTTTTGCAGCAGTAAGTAAATCAAACTCTGTATGGAGGCTGAATCTCTTTTTATATACCTCTGAAGAGGGCGCCTATGAGTAGTTGGTCCAGATCTAAAATGGATTCTGTCAATTTTCTTTCTAATTCTGCAATGTTATGCAGACTGGCATGAGTAAGAAATTAGTTGGCCCCTAAAACGGCTTTCAAAGTTTTCCAAAGTACTGAAGCGGAATCCTCCTAAGTTTTATTTGTTTCAAAGAAGTGATCAGTTGACTTGGATATATAGTCACAAAATGATTCATCTAATAATGAAGAGGAATTTAGTCTCCACGGAGTGCGCAGGATGATAGATGATGACATGCCAAGCTTTAACAGAAGGGGGGCGTGGTTTGAGATCACAGCAACTTTATATTCTTCTGACATGACAAAGGAAAAAAGTGTTTATCAATAAAAAATATCATCTATTTTAGTGTATGATTGATGCACATGAGAGAAGAATGAGAATTCCTTCGTCCTCGAATGAAGTAATCTCTACGATCTACACATCCAGTTGCACAAGTTGATTTGGACATTTTAGAGGGCGATGTTGTTTGGAGGCTGGTGTTGTCCAGTTTGGGGTCAGTCACAAAGTTCAAGCCCCCCCGTAAAAATTAAATGCTGAGTCTTAAGTCTGGGGAAAAGAGAACAGACCTTAGTTACAAATTCAGCATCATCCCTTTTGGGGTGATATAGAGTATGTTAACCAATATTACTGGAGTTTGGGATAGTGGCCCAGTGCCTATGACATAACGGCTTTAAGAGTCCAACATAATGTCAGCGGGAGACAACAGGACATTTTTATGGAGTAAAATAGCTGTAACTTTGGATTTGATATGGAATTTAGAGTGAAAAATATGGCCCAATCACGATTCACAAAGATGGTTGATCTGAATCACAGGTTCATGTAGAAGTGCTATAACTGACTGCATTTCCCTCATATGTGAAAAAAAAGCATCTCAATTTGACTTGACCATTTATACCTTTTACATTCCATGAGATCAGTTTAACTAGTGTGCTCACTATTAATCAAAGTTTAGTCACTGAGGTTGACACTAAAATAAACTAAGGATAAGTCAAGTATGTGTTGGTAAGGAGAGAATAATTAAATATAGCCTTAAAACGGTCACCTGGGTACTCTATGCCTGATATACGGAGCATTGGAATACAGAAAGATATTTTAATAGTTTAGAAGTTGTCATTAAACGAAGTGGCAAAGTTTTTCTTCTCAGTGATTATTTTGAAAGCAGTCCACATCACCTTAAAACTCATATGATCCCCTACCCTGGCTAAGGTTTACAAAAGGCAAAAAAAGAAAAAAGGATAAAGGATATATTCCAGTCATACACTGTGAATAATTCCTGCTAATTTACAGCAGAAGAAAATAGTATTACCCTGTTATTTGTAAGTACAGCACATTACCCTTAAGAAAAAAAAAAGAGTTGCTCTAATTTACTGTTTTTCAACAGAACTATAATGTATTTTCTAAAAAACAGCATGTAACCATCAAACAATAGTACATAACAGTATTATGCAGTATTTATTGCATCTTGGTAGGCGCTTTTTTACTGACTGCACATCTGAAGCTGGATTCATGCTTTTCTTCATCTATCTCCATTTTACCATTTATTCGGTGAGTAGCAATTTTTTTTTGTCCATAAATTGGTGCAAAGTCAATAAGTGATTTTCCAGTTTGCAAATTTTGTTGAATATGTGCATGTCTTGATCATAAAGATTCACCAGCTAGCTAGAATCTCATAGATTGTTGTTCATGATTTCCACGATGGCTGATTAATCAGACAACATTTGGAGCTCATTTTAATTTCAACAAGTTTAATTTAAATGTGCGAACACAGTTATTTTGCAAATTCATGGTGCATAATGATTGTTTTGTGTAAACCATGAAGTTCATTCAAACAGTTGAAGCGAGTGAGGGTAACCTAAGCTTAAAACGTTATTCGCTGATTATGGGAAAATCAGGGACAAATCAGATTCAAATTTGAAGGAAAGGTTATTTTCAAGGTTAATTGGTGATCAGAAATGAAATGGAAAAATTTGCTTTTAACTCTGCATCTTCAACTCTGTGTAAGTCTGCTTGTTTCTATCTGCTTTGTGTTCAGCTAACGTTTGATAGTGCTGTAAAGGTCATAAGGCAGAAGCTTTTGGTGTTGAGATAATCTATAGTGTTTTGTGAGTGGGGGGTGTATCCTTCTAATTCGACAATTAATTTGGAGTTATGTTATGTTTCACATGTTTCTCTGACATGTGAACTTTTTGATGTGTGAGCATCAAAAAAAACCCTCAGATGTTCTTCTTTCTGCCGCAAGACGAGATTATATAGATTTATTGCATAACTCTTCCGTTACACTAAAACATTTTATATGATACTGTGATACTTTTGTCATATCGTCATTGGGAGAAGGCAATAACAGTTAGAGAAATATTGATTTAAGGTACCATAAAAACCGATGAACATAATATTCTTATTTCATATTCATAAAAGAAAATTAGTTTTTTTGAACCAGTACCTCACATCGTAAAATTCTTTCTCACCACTAAACATAATTAAATTCAAACATGGACTAAATATATATAAATTTGATGAATATATTAGTGAAAATCTCTTTATTTTGGGTGAAACAGCAGGAAACAGTATGCAGCACTGGAGGGTCAGCCTTGAGGCCTTGCTGCATTATTTTGTATCTCGTAGACCTTCAATCTCAAATTGAAGGTCTACGAGATACAGACCTTGGCACTCTATAAAAAGGGTCAGAGCCGACTGTATTTGCTGAGGAGACTGAGGTCTTTTGGAGTGCAGGGGGCGCTCCTGAAGACCTTCTTCGACTCTGCAGTCGCCTCGGCCATCTTTTATGGAGTGGTCTGCTGGGGCAGCAGCATCTCAGCTGCTGACAGGAGGAAACTGGACAAACTAATCAGGAAGGCCAGTTCGGTCCTGGGATGTCCTCTGGACTCGGTGCAGGAGGTGGGAGACAGGAG
>VRLP01004947.1:0-42384 GCA_009660295.1 Lophius piscatorius | reverse complement strand
GTACACCTGCAGCAACAGGTAGGCGGACCGTCACCAGACTCGGTAGAATTGTTACAAATACAAATACAGAATAACAGATACAAATACGGATGTATATCCAAAAGGTTTGCCGGTGACCAACAATAAAAGGTATACTTGTCGGTTAATAGTATTGTATTGCAGGCTGTAGAACTCTGATGGAAAAGCGGCGAACAGACAACGCCAGCGTCCTCTCCCTTCAGCGTCCAGATGAAGGGAGAGGACTTAAATGTTAAATATTAAATGTATTATTATTATTATTATTATTACATCCTGATCAGGGGCGGTAACCACTCACGCCATCATCCACGCATCAATGGACCAGGCTTTGGGAGCAACCTGGGGTTCAGTATCTTGCTCGCTTCGATACTGTCCACTTCGACATGTGGACTGCAGCGGCCGGGGATCATAAGTTGACGACGGCTCTACTAACTGTGCCAGCGTTGCCCCGTTGAAGACATGGAAAGGCTCCATGTCTACATAAAAGATCAAAAGAAAGCTTCCAGGAACAACTGTCCTCAGCTCAGTAAAGGTTAAATTATGGTAAAGTGTTCATAGCTCCACTATACTCCGAAGACACTGGGCCATAAAAGACATCTAGGTGTAAGCCACTGCTAACTCGAAAGAAAATGAACGGTGGTCTGATTTTTACAACAACACACCTTGACGACCCTTTGCGCTTTTGGGAGAGTATTCCACGGACCGATGAGTGCAAAGTTGAACTGTTTGGAAGAGTATAAACGAAACACAAAAAATTATTGTAGTCAAACAATGAGGTGACGGTGTTACGCTGTGGAAATATTTTGCTGCTTCAGGGTAGAGGTAGCATGGGTTAAGTGAGGGAAATTTCCAACCCTGAATGGCTCAAGTTTTGGGGTGGCTCAGTCAAACCCCACTGAGATGCTGCAGTGGGACCTGAGAAGATCTGTTCAAGCTCTCAGATCCTCCAGTGAGGCTGCACTAAAGCAGCTCCGCAAATTAAAGTTAGCCAAAATTCCACCACAGTGATGTCAAAGACTTATCTCCAGTTTTTATAAGTTAGGATGCTGTTGCTGCTGCAGAATGTGACCCAACTCCCTAAGTCAATTCAGTTAAGGGGGCAAATACTTATTATATTTATTAAATAAAATTAACTCAAAAGATATTTCAGGGATAATTTTCAAATTTGTACACACGTACCACTTAGTGTGAGGAAAAAGTGGACTGATTTTGGAAAGACTGGTTGTATGTCTCTCACACTATGGGAAGCTTTATCTCCTAAAGTTTTCCAGGCCATTATTTCTCAACCGTGGGTCAAATTTAGTCCAAATTTGATACATAAGAACCAACTCGAGGAGATATATCTCAATAATATCATATTTTGCTCAGATAATTCATATTTAACTCACTTTCAGGGACTTTTGTACGTAACATACTGTTGACATATCTTCTCATTTTGTTCAGTCATTGGGATTGCTTCCATAACGAGGGAGATCTGGGACTTTTCGGGGATTCACCCTTGCTGTAGGCCTAGTTTATATTTACACAGGTTACCTTTGTTTGTTTTCAAATCTTCTTTGAAGATGGTTCATTATTTGATGGACGCAAAAATCAAAGAAATAAGGATGGCATCAAATACCTTTTAACAGCACTGTAAAATGGTTACTATTAAGAAAATTGGGTGTTTAGTAATTGAACAAAATATCAAACCTACCTAATAATATAAATATATATATGCAATTTAATGTAACAATTATACATACCTTATATCAATGGAGTTTTACAGCCTAGAGCTTTTAAGCATTTGGATAAAAAAAAAAGCATATTGGATTTTCGGGTCCACAAACTCAGTCTTCACGCTAACTCTCATCCCTCTCATCAAATGCCACATTCAGTAGTTTGCAGAGAAAAGGGTCTAAGAACCCACTTTATACTACTCACCAAGGACCAAAGACCAAGCTGTTGAAAAGGTAGCAACAGCTCCTGAACACTGTCTACATGTGATAGTGGAACATTAAGCAACTAAAGAGCCCTAAATCGCCCTCAGAGATGTAGAGGTGGCAGAATAATAAGAGCTAAGAGGAGAGTGAATACTACACATTTGTAATCGACAATGTGGCCAAAAATCCCATGTTTAGGGGATATAGTTACATAATAAACATTAAAAGCTAATTAAATTGAAATACTGCATGCAAGCCTGGCTTAAATAGTTTCAAGTCACCAAATGTCAATTATCTCCAACAACTTTCTGTGCTGCTTAAGCCTAAGATTGATCTTTTAATCAAATGCTAATCAAAATGAGCTCTAAATGGTGCATCATCACTAGTAAATCCAAATGTGGATTCAATCATTTGTTTATTCAAAAGCCTTAAGAAGAGGGTATGTTTATTTTTACTCACAGAGTAGCGCCATGTCAAGAGACATTGGCAATGTGTCGCATTGTTGCTTCATGGAATTCACCTTCAACAAACAATTCATGAACTCCTCTTCATGGAAGGAGAGAAAGAGAGGGGGGGGGGGGCTTTGATAGAGCCCACCTGTTGATTTATTCTTTTCTGTGGCATATATTCAGAAATGAACGTGCAGTGGAATATTTCACGCTGATATGAACATCCACAGATCATTTTCAGGTGTATTTTTGCAGACACTGTAGCTCACAGAAATGAATAGGCAATATTCTGAATCTGGAGATGAAGTACAGCAGGAGATGTTCTATGTTGCTGCCACATCCTAGAAGGTTAAGAATCTAAAGGGTTAAGAAGAGATTGCTCATGCAACACGAGTGTCCCTGACATCAGGCGCTTCATCATGCTCCACCAATCAGGGGTGAATGGTGCCTTCATGGAGTCCCAAAATTTAACTGCCATGAACCAATTACAGCCTACATTTTTCTTTCCTGTATTTATTTTTAGTCACCCCATATAATTTGGACATTTGGACGACGACAGATGGATAGTAAAAGGACAATGTTTAGAGATATTTTTGCAAAACTTGGAACCATATCTGCAAGTAAACAGTAAAAGACCATAAAATTCAAACTAGTGCGGCTTCAAGCGGGGAAACGCCAGACTGTGGTGAATGAAGCGTGGGATGTTGCGATAGATTAATGATCATCTAGATGATGGAATGGAATAAATAAATATTTCGAGTTAAATTAACCTGATTGAATCAACAACCAACCAAGCAGGGAATTTCACTTATATGGAAGATTATTTGATATGAGTATTATCAATCCAAAAAGCAAACAGGTTCATTATTTAGTAAAGTATGAGACAATTTTCCATTCAACAATAACACATTTTATACTAAGTAACAAAATATGAAATCAATGTTTCTTGTTATTTCAATACTGCCAATAAAAGAGCCATTTATTGTAGTCAATACCATATTGGGTTCACCTTTCAGAGCTGAGGCTAATGAGAGAGGTTGGTACACAATTGAAAAAAAAAAAGAAGTACAATAGAGAAAAAATATTAAATAAATAAAATAAAAAAGTCACAAATGCACACTGCTCATACGAGGAGAAGAGAAGTACCACCACCAGGACGGCCCAGCCATCATCATCTGAGCTCTCAGAGCTTTGAAGGGGACAGGACACAATCAAAATGAGCAAACATTTAGCATAGAAAAAAAATAATACCAAAAGCACAAAATACCTCCCCTGGAGGGACCACATGCTTGAAGGTACTGGTTTACTGGCATTCTGCCAGTAATGCAACACATTTAGAATCAGAAAACAAAAGATAACAGAAACATATCTACACGCAATTAAACAAGTATGCTTGTTGCACATAATCCATATCAACTAAATACGTGCACATGCATTGATAACAGATACACAAAGTCAAACAGAATTCATTCATAAACTATATAAATTATAATACAAATTTAAATTATGAGCAAATGGCAAATTAGTTGTAAACAAATTGAATCTTCAAACAGAATGCTCCTAAATATGGCTCACAGAACAAGATAAGTCGGATCAGTAAATAGACATATTTACCGATCCGCATAAATCTGATGATTCACAGCAGGGGTCAAGCTGGTTTAGCGCGCAGTGATTTACACTAAGCAGAGATTATCAGGCACAGCAACATAGCCTCGGTAAACACAAAATACCAAATGTGTCAACAAACTAGGCTAATCACAGGTACAGGCACATCCTTGGTGCAGGCAAAGCAAAGCAAAGCAAAGCAGCAGTACAAAGTGATGCAGGGTGGCTGTTAGCAGCAGTTACAACACAATCCTTGATGGGCTACTTTCTAAGTGGGAAGCCCAGACTAAGATCTACAGAGGCGTAAACGATTATATAAACATCCATCTTTAGAAACAAAGAAAGGAAAGAAGGCGTGGAATAGACACACACCTGCAGCAGAGACAGAAGTCAGGTGAGCAGGAAATTGGGTATTTGCTTGCCATCAGGGGAAAACGGAAACTCAGGGAAACTCAGGCATCCTGAGGTTGATCCTGGCCAAGCCCATGGAACAAAGTCCTCAACGATGATCTACCCTCCCAGTTCTGGCTTCAGAAGGGTACCGCGGTCTTGATTTTTGTTTATGCGTAAATGTGTACGTGCTCATGATGACGGTGGTCACAGTATGCTGTAAAATGTGATGATTATCCCCGTTGGTCTACTGCATGTCCCCTGCCGACTGATCTAAACTACCTCTCTATAACGATATATCATAACAATAGGTAGCTTGGCAGTCCTAGCTTGAAGGAACAGCGCTATTGTGTCCTTATATCTTCTCCCTGCACTTGAAAGTAGACATGATGCATAGAGTAGATTGCCGGAGTTGACATAAAATTCAGTATATCAAATAAGCTCAGTGCAGCGGCCCAGCAGCATGTCTCCAGGTAACCGTACTTCAAACACATCCAGATGTACCGTACTGATCCTCTGCAAAGCATGAACAGAGATGAAAGAAAATGATTTCTGTTCAGGTAAGTAAGTAAATGTATCATAACTGCCAAAGACTCCCGGGAGAATAAAGGGAGGTATCACTCCTCCCTCCTGGAAGACTTTCACAGGCTTTGTTAACATTCTTCCTTTCTGCTTTCTTCCCAACTGATCCAACTAAAATGACAAGATGTTCAATAAATGCATTTCGTTTGATCTGCTTTGAATTTAAAGTCAGTATATCCATGAATAAGACCGATTTTTTGCTTGTCGTCTTATCGTCTTATCCCTGACAGCTTCTCAACAAATAATGAAAATAAAGAACTGCCTACTACTTCCAATTAAACCTCAAAGGCTGTTGGCTAGTGTTACAACGATATTTAACAAGAATATTTTTTAAATATATGACCTGTTATGCAGGGAAATCCAATAATTTGATGAATGATGGATGAAGCCTTGTTTAAAGTGGCAAATATTTGGTGTTTCATACACATAGAATATGTATATATTGTAATGATATTTCAAGTCAGAGAAAGGGCTATTGATTTATGTATAGTTTTAAATGAGCCTATTCACTGAAACCATGTCTGAGCAGATACACCAATAAATCCAGACAAAAGCACCAAGACCTGTGTTCCCTCTCAGGAAGAGGAATATATGAATTGTGTATTATAATTTACGCGAAAAAGTTGGCGATAAAACGGAATCGTCCGATTGCTATATTAGCAAGATAAAAATTTGTCCTGGAAGTTTATGTTTTGGAGCCAGGGAAAATAGACAAGAGTGAGGATGGATGGTGATCGTGTGTAGCCTTACCTTGTCAAAATCCGGGATTAAATTTCAGCATTCATTTCAGCAAAATAATGCTCCCTGTCAAACTGCAAAAATGGTTCAGGAATGGTTTGAAGAACATAACAAGTTCAAGGTGTTGTCTACACCTCCATATTCCCAAGATCTCCATTCCAATCAGGCATCTGTGGGATGTTCTGGGACACCTTCAGGGGTCTGAAGGAGTCCACACCTCAATGGGTGGGTCAGAGCCAGGTTTGGTGGCATGTAAATTTAAATATGTTCAAATACTTAACTGACAAATAACCTTGAGTCCGATTTCTACAATTATTAGTTTGAGCTTCCCAATCTCCAAACCTCACCAGGTTGCTGAGATTAAATTTCGTTATAATTGTACAATGCAATGAGGACACCACAAGGAGAACATGCCAGAGGTGAGAAACATTAAACCCATCACAGGGAGACAGTTTGAGAATTCAGTGGTCGTATTACTACAGACCAGGACGAATCAGGGCGTAATAATGTTATTAATAACGGTAATAATAATGATCTCATTAAATGGCCCGGTTTAACTTTTTACGCATTGTTTGGTAGCTCACAATGACATCTGACAACTTGCTTCTGTTTTAAGGATTTCCCCCCCCCCCCTCTGTGCGTAAGGACACAGATGACTGAAGGGGACCGCTGTGGATAAATCGTTTCTTGTTTCTTTTTTTAGCTCTGCGGCAGCAGCAGCGATAGCAGCTCCGACACGACTCCGAGAATCAAGAGTTGAGACAGTTTCCCCGCATACAGTGACAGAGACGAGAGAGTCTCTTAACTTTGGGCATTGTGCTGTGGCCCCGCCCGCCTCTGAGAGCCTCATCTGCACAGAGTTCAGCTCCATCTGTAGCATGACTGCTTGGAGTAATTAATAACATTATGTTCAGTAATTACCTTCTATGTGTCCCCCATGGCCCATGGGTACAGAGCAGCGGCTAATGGGAGCAATACTTCAGGTCGCCAGAACAACCACAGTGACCAACAGTGTAAGGCTGACCCAATTATGTTGCAGCGTTGAGAGGAAATAAGTTCAAGCGGAAACTGCCGCACACCCTGATCCTCTGGGTAATACATTAAAAAAATCCACACCTATCAAAAACAGGTGTCTGCCAAGTGTGTTCCTTTGTATTGTGTGATAATTATAATTTGGCTCTTGGCTACAGACAAAGTTCCGCTGGAGGACGATGCTTAACCCATGTGTTCCTCCCCCTCCCCGCCACATTTTTCCTGCCTCACCGATTCAATAAAAGGGACACAGATAGCCGTGGGAGTTTGACTTCCCTGAGCCTCATCATTAGTACAACGATCCAGCCAAGCCAAATAGCATTGACACCGATGGAACTTCACCTTCTTCTTTTAATTGAACAGATCACACTGTTATGAATCTTTCTTCCACAGGGCGATGCATGATGTTGTTGCATGTCAGGCCAGCATTCAGCTGGCATTTTCACTTTTCTCAAAAATACCCCTAATTGCCACTACTTCCATGCTGAATATTTCTAAACGGCTTCCACATGGTTATCCCGATGGTGATTGCAGTTTTCGTCTCTCTGATGGTAAACACTTTCAGAGGGGCAAATGAATAATTTTTTTTTTTATGTTAAACTAATCAGGCATTTGAACCTTTTATAGCATGAGAACTGAGGGTTGAAGAACGGCTGAATCCAAGAAGTTAGAACAGATAAGAGGGAAACAACTTGCTCCTCACCCAACCATTGACCGGAGTCAAATTATGGATGTCACATACAATTAACCCCGAGAAAAGTGCTTGGCTTGGATCTTTTTGTCAGATTAAGGGGGAGCTGAGGCTGGCTCCAGCAGGGATACAGCGGGAGCAAGGAGGTTCTGTCTTTGTTCGAAATGTAATATATTTGAACGCCTCCGGCTGAAACCTTGACTGCAAAGAGGTTTAATTTGTGAGGACAACAAAATATTTAACTTATACTAAATGTGTGACATTGCACTCCAAGAGGCTGCAAAGCATTTTCTTTTATTAAGTACTATACTATACTATACTGACAACAAACTAAAAATGGGATAAATGTCCTTTGAAAGGCATACTGAGAAGCATTCAGTCAGCATGTCAAATTATTGCCCTGCTTGATATTCTGCATAAATAATGTTTGCAGTTCTGCTCATTAGTGTTCTTATCTTCTGTTTGATTTACTGCTAATGGCCAAGCAGAGAATATCACAGTTATACATGACAATGCTTGCCCGGAAAATGATAAAACCTCACTTGATCTTTACATATTTTAGGGATGTTTACAGACAAAGTGATGGAGCTGCCGCAGACCACCTGAGCAGAATGCAGACAGCTGAAAATTGATGACGCCCTTGAACCAGCAAACGACTCAGAGGAAACAAATGGAGTCTTTTGAGATGCATAACAAATATGATATACACATTTCTTTCATGCGATCAGAGTCTTTGTCTTTGCACGTTGTCCTCTGAGAGTGGTTTCTGTTCATAATAACAATAATCATGATTGAACTACGCAAATTAAATGTGATTCATTAATACTCCCGAACAGTCCGTCTTGACTCAACCTATCTATGAAGTCGGCAATATGCTCTTACATACCACTGTGGCTCAATGATGGATGATGAATACAGTTGACTATTTCTTCTGAGCTCAGTTATAAAACAAGAATTATTTCCTTATGTCAAGTAAACAGATGTTTACTTCATCCCAATTTAGCTCAATTCATATGAGGAACAGTTGGTTATTTTGGTTGCTTGGCCCGGAGAGGAGATCGTCTGGATGTATCCAACCTCCATGTAGTGTTTAGGCCGCTTTCCAAAATGTTCTCCAGTTGTCCGGTCTTTGTTGAATGGATGGATGGATGGAACAATACATTGCAGTCAGGGGACAATAGTGAATCTATATGAAAATGTGTTTATTTGAACAAATAAAGAAATGGTTTAAAAGCCTTCAGTTTTAAGGCTCTGCGGGGGATTTTGATCAAGGACAGCAATCTGTACTGAGTGGCAGCAATATAGCCCTCCCTGAGTCTGGACACTGATGGTGGTGCTAGAGGTGCTCTGAGACTTGGGGCTGGATGGTTCAGGAACCTGATGATCTCCCAGATGGCAGCAGTGGGGAGGAGGAGGAGGATGTGCAAAATGGCGGCATGAGAGTTGTGGGCGAGGGACGAAGACAGTTTTGACATTAATGTCAAAAAGTCTGTTGCTTTGATTTAGGTTTAAAGCCAGGCAGAACTGGTTATTGCAGTGAGCTCGTACATACATGTCCAGATAGAACATTTGCTTTGGTAAAAACAGTAAAAATACATATTAAAATTCAAAAATATATTTTATTTGTGTTGTGCAGACTGAAATTATTTATTCTCCATTGAAGAGAAAAGCCTGAGTGGGGTTTACGCTCTGGCCTTGACACATTTTCTGTTCAAGTTTCTTCCTTCCAAAGTTCTGCAAAGAGATAAATATTATTTTTCCACCCCTGCTCAGACGTGTCCCTTCCCTTAGTTGCCCTTGTATTTTCAGCTTCTAACACTTGCTGAATGATAAATTACTGCAGAGGGGCCATCAGACTCGGAAGACACGGGCTGAGCTGAGCTTGTCGGTGGACTCTAATGGTTGTGTTGGGACCGTTATGAAAAAAGCACTGGCTGCTTTCTGTGATCTTGGTAATGACAGCTTTTCATTATGACGCAAAGGCCAGATTGCTCAGTCAAAATATAAAGTACAAAACTGTATTTATCAATTCACAGCTCCTAGTTCAGATTGAAAATAAAATTGTGCTTTACTATCCTTAAGCACCACTCATCAAACCTCCGAGCTCTGGAATGAAAACTGGGCCTGTCATACCCAACAAGGGTATGCACAATTTTATCCCCAAAAGCCCCGAATCCTATTTGTTTTACAAGTAATCCCCTTGATTGAACTCACATTCAATGTGAAGTTCTGTCCAAAAAAGAAAAAGCTCCCTCTAGTGAGTAAAATATGAACAATTAACGTACCATTTGATATATACAAGTTATATATCCTTGAGTCAATTAATTTACATTACATTTATAGTAAATTAGAAATCGGTTAAAAAATTAGATCACAAACACTTTTGGAGATAAAGCTACCTTTAGTGTAAGAAATTTGCAACCAATCTTTCCAAAATCAATCCAGTTCTTCCTCGCATTAATGATTATGTGGTAATTTATTTAAAATTGTCCATGAAATATTTGGTTAATAATAACAATTTAGTTAGGGAATTTGCCTACATGTGTTTCATGGCTTTTGAGAAAGCTTATAACCGTGTACCCAGGAGAGTCCAATGGGAGGTACTGCAGAAGTCTGGGGTGGCCATACTGCCTATATCTAACCAAAGTGAGAGTTGTGTCTGACGCTGAAAGTCAGACACGTTTTCAGTGAATTTTGGACTCCGCCAAGGTTGTCCCTTGTGTCCGATTCTGCTCTTGATATCCATGGACAGAATCTCAAGGCACAGTCAAGGTGAAGAGTGTATCCGGTAGAGGTGAGAGCTTAGAATCGCATTCATGCTCTTTGCATTTGATGTTGTCCTGTTGGCTTCACCAGCCTATGACCTCTAGCATGCACTGGATTGGTTTGAAGCTTGGTATAAAGTGGCCGGTATTAGAGTCAGTACATCCAAATCTGAGGCCCTGGTCCTCTGCTGGGAATCAGTGGACCGTCTCCTTCAGGAAAGGGTTGAGTTTCTGCCAAATGTAAAGGAGTTTAAGTTTATCAGTGTCTTGTTCTGGAATGATAGGAAAATGGACCTGGAGATGGACAGGCGGTTAGATGCAGCATCAGCAGTAATACAGAGGTTCTTTCGATCTGT
Source organism: Lophius piscatorius (assembly GCA_009660295.1). Taxonomy (NCBI): domain Eukaryota; kingdom Metazoa; phylum Chordata; class Actinopteri; order Lophiiformes; family Lophiidae; genus Lophius; species Lophius piscatorius. The sequence goes on along the minus strand of VRLP01004947.1, from coordinate 31,839 downwards.
TGTTGTGAAGAAAGAGCTGAGTCGTATGGCAAAGTTCTCAATTTACCGGTCCACTTACATTTCAAATCTCACATACGGTCATCCGTTTAGTTATGACCATGACCGTTTGAGCTTCCTTTATCGGGTGGCTGGGCTCAGCCTTAGAGAAAGGGTATGCCGCTCAGACATCCGGAGAGTAATTAAATTAGCACCGCTGCTCCTTTGCATTGAAAGGAGCTAGTTGAGGTTGTTCAGGCATCTACCTTTGATGCCTCCAGGACATCTCCCTTTGGAGGTTTTCTAGGAACATCTGACTAGATAGAGACCCCAGGTAGACCCAAAATAGCTGAATGGACAATATTTCTCTCTCTCTCAAAGCTTCAGGTCTCACTGTCCACAAGCTAGCCTTTCTGGAACACCAAAAGGTCTTCTCAAAGTCGCTTAGAGAGGCTCGGTCTACTGTTCTACTCCAACATCATCAAAACCAGTCCTGGAAATTCTAAGCAGCTGTTTCCACTATTAATCATCTTCTAAAACCACAAACTGCCCCACTTACAGAAATTATGGAAGAGCACTGTAATAATTTCATGGCTCTCTTGAAATCGAAAATTCACTCAATCCGTTCAGATCTTTCTGGTTCCTCCACTGTACCTATCCAGTCTGCTTACTCACAGTTTGAGATCTTGCAGCCTCTAAAGTGCTTCCCAGAAATCTCACAGCAAGAGGTTGAGTTTATCATCAGGACGAGGAAACCCTCCACTGGTGCCCTCGACCCCTTTCCTACAGCCCTAGTGAAAACTAACATCGCTTCCATCAGTCCCCTGATCACCGCTGTAATAAACCAATCCCTCCAGGCCGGCTTTGTTCTGTCTGCCCTAAAAGCCGCCATAATCAGACCACTCCTCAAAAAACCTACTCTCGATCCAGAAGTTTTTGCTAATTACAGGCCCATTCCCAATCTCCCATTCACTTTGAGATTTGATCCAAATGTAAAGTGCATTATAAATTCAATGTATAATTATTATTATTATAAATACAACAACCTCTTTGAAACCTTTCAGTCTGGTTTCCGCTCTTCCCCCAGCACAGAAACAGCTCTGCTTAGAGTCACAAATGACCTACGGATAGCAGCAGATGCTGGTTCACCTTCCCTCCTGATTCTCCATGATTTGTCTGCTGCCTTCGACACAGTTGACCATGGAATACTCCTACACTGCCTACATCACACCATTGGACTCACTGCCACTGCCCTAAACTGGTTTCAATCCTACTTCACCGACAGAACAGAATACATTTCCCTTGGAAGTTCAGGGTCCGGGACACACACCGTCACCTGTGGGGTCCCCCAGGGATCTGTCCTTGGCCCCATTCTCTTCATAATGTACATGCTCCCCCTTGGCCATGGCCATGTAGGATATGGACTCTCATTCCATTGCTACGCTGATGACACGCAAATCTACATAAAAACTGACACATGTTCCTCCGCAGCCTCTCCATCCTCATCGTCATCATCATCTCCCCTGTCAACTCTCTGCGCTTGTCTGGTGGAGATAAAGGTGTGGATGAAAAACAACTTTCTCCAGTTGAACAGCTCCAAAAACGAAGCTATTTTAATTGGCACCCCACATCAGACCCAGTCTTCCTCCATAACCAGTATTACCTTCTCTGGTCACGACATTCCGCTCTCTTCATCAGTCACCAACCTCGGCGTAAGATTCGACCGTCAACTCACTTTTGAATCCCACATCAAACACATCTGCAAGATCGCCTTTCATAATCTCAGAAATTTTTCCAAACCCCGTTATTCACTCAACTGGAGTGATGCTGAAAAGCTGGTCCATGCGTTTGTCTCCTCCAGACTGGTTACCGATGAGAACGCACTTCTCATCGGGATCACTGATAAAAGTCTTCAAAGACTACAGTATGTTCAAAACAGTGCTGCAAGAATCCTGACGAGAGTTCGTAAACACGAAAACATCACTCCCGTTCTTCATTCCCTTCATTGGCTTCCCATCTCCACCAGGATTGATTATAAGATCTCTCTCCTCACTCACCAGTGCATCCATGGTAATGCACCCCCCTACCTAAAAGAACTACTCACCCCACTGACCTCAACACGATCCCTCCGTTCTACCCACTCATACCGCCTCCTCCTTCCCCGGACTAAGCGCAGCACCATGGGTGATCGGACCTTCTGTTCTGCTGCCCCTCGTCTGTGGAATGCACTCCCTGACCGTCTGAGGGCTCCACAGACGACTGACACATTTAAAAAAGGACTTAAAACTTTCCTTTTTAGCAAAACCTATAACTTTAATTAACATTGCTGCTTTTTGTCATGTTTTTATATAGCTATTATTTAATTTTTTATTGATGCTTTTATCTGCTTTTACTTTGTAGCACTTTGAGATTTGATCCAAATGTAAAGTGCGTTATAAATTAAATGTATTATTATTCTTATTATTTTTATTAAAGTAAATGGTTGGATGAATGAAATAGTTTTTGAGTTATCACATTAACTAAAAAGATCCGTGGCAGCAAACACAGCAGATGCGGCGGCGATGACTATTTCATAATATCTCCAACTTTTTCCGAGATGATCAACCAATTGTCTCTTTGCTACCAGCATGCTTTGTACTGCAGTGTCTGAGATATTATTATCCTGATTTGGTTCCTCGACTCCAATCATATGCCCCATAGAATATTTATATCACTAACTAACAGGTTTGGTGTTCTCTGCTGTGCCTCCAGCGATTATTTCAAGAGTTAATAAACTTAAATGACTCTACCCCATCATTATGAACAATAATGACCCTTTGGAGGTTTTAGACAGGCTGTAAAAGCATTAAAAAGCTAGGAATATTATAATCAGGACCAACACGGAAACAGTTGCTCATTGAATGGCTCAGTTCAATCACACTTCCATGATGAAAGTTCTCACAAATTCATTTTTCTGTATCCGCTTCTTTTCCTCACCCTAAGGCACTATCATGGTAATGAGAAAGGCTCTGGAACTTCAAAAGGCCAAGGGATTTCTGTCGAGAAATTTCATCAAAACAGAAGTTATCCTTGCTCCGGGCACATATCTGTAAACTTACTTTTAAGGCAACAAACTCACCGTTTGTAAATAAAAAACACCTACCAGGCAGAAATGGATTGATTTTGGGAAAAGGTCGGTTGTATATCTCTGACACTAGGAGGAGCTTCATCTCTGAAGGTTTTCGAGGCCGTGATTTGCCCCCGTTGGTCTGATTTAGTACAAATTTGATGCACATGAATCGACTGAAGGAGATCTATCCTGTATATATCAATTTACTCTTCTTCGTCTTTGTCTTTAAGCTCTTCCCATTCATGGTCATCACACCCGACTATGAGTTTCCATCAATAGTTGCTGGTACCTTGCTGTCTAACAGTACCACTAACCTGGGCCCTAATCAATGTGGTTGGAAATCATTGCTCCATATATTCAATCAGTGTGTCTGAAACCCGAAATCTCCACAACCTATCATTCATCCACTGACTATACACTATGTGTGTTTGCGCAAAATTGCTCCTCTACAACTGGTCTATTTTAATTTATACATTACATATTAGATATACCGTTTGAGATTGGACTCTTTCCGTTTTCTTTATTTTTGTCCGCACTTCATCACCATATTGCTATATTTTAAATGTACATATTTATTCATGTTTTTATTTATATATACATATAAATTATTATGTCACCTTTAGAGTGTCTGTTTATTGGAACTGCTGTGACGACTGCATTTCCCCTTTGGGGATTAATAAAGTCTCTACCTATCTGTCTGTCTGTCTGTCCTTCTATCTATCTATCTATCTATCTATCTATCTATCTATCTATCTATCTATCTATCTATCTATCTATCTAGCACAGGTTTTACGTTGGATGCCTCTCCTGACAAAACCTTCCCTATTTATCCAGGAATAGCACTAGAAGGGGAGTAGCACTAGAAGTACACTGATTTGTTACCCGTTCATAGCTCGGTTATGTATCATATTTTATTCTAATAGTTCATATTTTTCTCTCTAGGGCGACATTTTTAATGAAAATCACTGTGGACTTAACTTCACATTTACCTTAAGAAGTTCAATCAGGGAATTGCTTGAAGAACATTTACTTGAAAAAGTAACCCCATCGGAAGAAGTCGGAAATAAGCTGCTGTAACTTGAAAACAAAAAGCTTGCCATAAAAAGAACATGTACTGAAATATGTGTAATACATTGCTTATAATGGTTTATTAATTATAAGGTATTGACAACCTAATTGTAAACCATTCATAAATCCTCTATGAAGGTAGTCGTATTGTAGAGTGGTACCCACATTTTACATCAAGGGCTATAACATCAAAAATACATATTTGACAGATTTAAACCCGTTCTTCTCCAGTATATTTATGTTTTCTACACAAAGTGTTCAAAGTATTCGTTAGAAATTGATGAAACTGAAGCATAAGAATGGTCAGCAGGCTGTAGGGTTGCACACCAGGTAGCCCAAGCAACTGTCCTCTTTAATGATTTTCTTTAGAAAAATTTCAACCATATGAAGCAAGTAGAAATTTAAGCGCTACAACTTTAAAAAAAAAAAGTTGTCATATAATTGTCAAACTCATACTACTAAAGAACATGTTAAAGCTTTCAAAAATATTTTAATTAGCAATGATTCATGCATGAAATCTCCGTGAACTAATTTTTTTTTCCCGCTGACCTGTAATCAACAACCTCCCACATCTAATCAGTGTTGTATAATTTGTTATTTTTCGCTGTCATTTGAAGTGTTTATATTTGCTTTTTAATATCTGATATTGATTCCTTTTTTGATAAGTAGTTTTCCTTTTATTTCTTCTGCCTGTTAAACGTCTATTAGTATTTTTGAAAAAGACCAATAAACATTAAATGTATAATTGTTATTATTATTTATTATTATTAGTGTTATTATTATGAATAGAACAATATGTTTTTGTTTGCCACACATAATCACAATAGAGTCTCAGATTGGGCAAACGCTGTTATCTAACTAGCAGGTCAGCAGCATTTTACTGTACATTTCTCAGAACAGTGAAGCTGCCATTAAAAGTTGAATGAAAAAGAGAACTGTAAAACAAATGGGGTATTTAAGTGACTGACACAATCAAAGTTAAAAAAAACTAAAAAAACATCTGCAATCATTACATAGAGAGATCATCTCCACAGGGCTCTTTCGTCAACGTTTGAAGGTGGTGGAGAAAAATCCATCCCGACTTCTCTATGACCAGTTACAGATACGTTTCTCTCTGCAGCCATCAAACTATACAAATCTAGACTGTCGAAGAGAAGAAAAGAGCAAAAGAGCTAGAAAAGAGCACAAACATTCTAGATAAAAATAATTCAAAGAATACACACCGTCTACTTCCTAACCATTTTTCACACATACACACATACACACACACACTTGCAAGCACGTTTGCAAGAAAATGCTCTATTTTTTGACTGTCCCGGCGACATGACAACGTCCGCTCACTCTTCCAACTTCTTTATCAAATCTTCATTTGTTGACTAGGAACCCACACAGCACTGTTGCTAAATATTGTAGAGTTTCTCGCAGTTTGCCTCACAGGTGCACATTGGGGTGGGGTCAGGGAGGAGTCGAGATGAACTCTGGGTGGTAATAAGGAACTGCCGGATGACTGGGAAACTACCGAAAAAGTGATGAAGGAGACAGGGAGATAGGTGCTTGGACATCTGGACAGAGGAAAGAAGATAAGGGGACTTGGTGGTGGAATAAGGACGTTCAGGACTCAGTGAAGAAGGAGTGGAACCACACGAGAGATGAAGAAAGTAGACAGAAATACAAATATATGTGGCGTTAGGCAAAGAGGGAGGTAGCGAAGGCTAAAGAATGGGCCTATGACAAGTTTTATGGGAGGCTGGACCAGGAGGAGAAAAGGACTTGTACCGATTGATGAGGCAGAGGGATTGAGGGAAGGATGTGCAGCAGGTTAGGGGGATTCAGGATTGAAACGGAAATGTACTAACCACTACACAAGTGAGGAGAGTGTAAGGGTAAGATGGAAAGAGTACATTGAAGAACTGATGAATGGAGACTATGAGAGGGAGGGGGGGGGTCAATCAAGTTTTTGATGAGAGCAGCTTTCAAGAGGATGAATAATGACAAGGCAGTTGATACTTATGGCATCCTGCTGGAGGTATGTAGGTGTCTAGGAGAGATATGGAATATTTAACAATATTGTTAAATCTGTTTGATTATTTTAAGCGAGAAGTATGTTAGAGTAGTACAGGATCTGTATGACAGCAGTATGACAGCCCTGAGGTGTACAGTAAGAGCGATGGATTGGTTCAAGATTGAGGTGGGACTGCACCAAGGACAGCTCTGAGCACTTCCTGCTTGCTATGATGTTGGACAGGCTGACAGATGAGCTCAGACAGGAGTCTCCGTGGACTATGATGGATTATGAGATGAGATTTTCATCTGTAGTGAGAGCAGGTAGCAAGTACAAGAAAACCGGGAGAGTGTGTTAGGAGTTATGTTTGACATGACAGTAGCAGCAAGAGTGAAGGAAAAAGGTTTACAAGATGGTGGTGAGACTAGCTCTGACCAAAGGACAAGAGGCAGAACTGGAAGTAGCAGACTTAAAAATGTTCAGATGTTTTCTGAGAGTGAGGACGATGGATAGGATCAGAAAAAAGCACATCAGAGGGACAACCCAGGTTAGAGGTCTTGGAGAATTAGTCAGACAGGCCAGATTGAGATGGTTTGGACACTTGAGGAGGAAGGATAGTGGATCTATTGGTAGATGGATGCAGGAGATGGTGCTAGAGACAGGAGAAAAACAGGAAGAGAGGGGGTCTCTGAATGAGGACATGTAGTTGGTTGGTGTGACAGAGACCAACAAGTTTTCTAAAGAACAAGCAAACCATAAGGACTTTAACGAAGTGATGGACATTGTCCTGCGGCTAATAGGTTGTGTAATGAAGATTATGACAATTACAGAGATTAGTGAGGACATGCACCGAAACATGTAGGAGCAGTGGCGCAGGCAATGACACAATGATGCAGCAAGTCACCGTGTTGTTTTCAATGACTCTCTTTTTTCTCGGTTCTGAGTCCTCCACTGCATTTTTAATGATGCGGCACATTCTTATTTTCGTATAATATAATTATTAATTAAACTGATGTCCTCTCTTTGGTTCAAAGACCCCCAGAGGTCTTCCGACCCCACTTCTAGCCCCTTGTCATGCCACATACTGGCGTCCAAATCATGTCCTATCGAAGATACTGGCAGTCCAGAGGTGAGGGTGCTGATGGAAAAACAAGACATTTTGCCCTGCTGACACCAGACAAACTGACATCAGATGGAGCATCGTGTTCTGCCTGCTGGGCTGAACAGCTGTCAGTCGAGCTGGGGAGCGGGCGAGGGTTGCCCCAGGTTCACATGCACAAACACAAACAAACAAGATCAGCTCTAATTTAGTAGGGATATGCTTCGAATCATCAGTCATGCAAACATCTACGGCGTATTTGTTTAATAATGACCATGCAAGCCTGTGCAACAATAAACTGATAAATAAGTCTTAGAACAAGGGCATCATTTTAGGTTGCATTAAGAGGGACGGTTTCAACTAAATATAGTTATGTTTTCTTCTCTCTCACAAGTAAAAAGTGGTACAGATGACGGGCCCCTCTTTCAGACCGTCAGACGGTCATTTGGGAGCTGCAGAAGAAACAGGACAGTCTTTTAATTCCCTTGAAATAGCTTTTCCCACCATTGAGACAGGTCCAATTTCTTTATGGGATGAAACACATTTCCATATTTTCCTTTTATCCTCCTCTCTCATCTGGTCCTCTCTCCTTGTATCTTTACATTTGGTTGGAGTTTGGCAATTTCAGAGATACGGAGAGGATGAAATATGGGCTATGGTTTTTCTTCTCTCTTGGGGAGCGCTTACCGCTCCAAGCTCCGAGTACGTTTCTCAATCTGTATGACTCAAATATTAGATTAAGTCTGACTTATGTTTTATTTATTCCACTGATTTAGCAAGCAAATGGGAGTCCACATTATATATCACAATAAACGTGAAGAATCAATTTATGGGTAACTAAATGTGTATCCATGTGATGTATTTCCAGTCCTGCTAATTACTCACAGGACTCAAAGTAATACAGCACAGCTGTTTTCCAGACTGAGCGTGTTTGTGTTTCCCTCCAGCAAATCAAAACAAGGAGCGGGTTGAAACACTTTGTCTATACTTATAGTTGCTTCTATTATTTGTCCTACATGCAAAAGTAGGTCATTCGTCAAAGCCTTTAAAAATTACAAGCATTACTGTTTTTCTGATCTGCTGCCTATATGGTTTGGTCTGTGTTTAGTCAAGTGAAACACGTTTGAGGAAAGAAAATTGTTGCAGAAAAAAATCGTTTTAGAATTTAAGATGAGCATTAAAAACAAATCCTTTTCCTTTTTTTTGAGAGGTGCACCAGAAGCAAGCGATAAAAAATATGGTAGATAATGGATGTCATATAACCACAATGCGTCCATACTCTCCTGCAAACGTCCCTATCAAATAATGACAACCAGGTGCTACATTATGGGTGAGCCTAACCTCTTGCACAGTTGGTCCACCCAAATGCAGATGGACAAATATTTCCTTAATGTTTGTTTTGAAGTCATCAAGATCAACATCAACATTTGCTACTCAGTAAACATCACATTTTTTCATTTCCTGCTTTTTATTTTTTAATTTTCAAAAAACATGGTGATACAATACACAATTTAAACCCTTAACAAATACAAATCAAGAAAGAATAGACAGTTAAACAAACAAAAACAAAAATCTTGTTGAGTTTGAGACAAATAAATATGATCTACATAAGTCACTGTACTTTGTTTGATACCCCAATTTCAAAAACTCTCAACCACTCCTCATTTAAATATATTGGTAAGAAAAAAGGAGACTTTTTTCCCTTTCTAAACAATAAACGGAAAAATTCTAGAAGTTACTGTCACATGTGAAGTCTGGATCAATTCCACCAGCCTGTTTTATGTGTACTATACCAATGTTGATCAGGCGTATAAGTGATATTGAGACTCGAAGAGCTCTAGTTAGACACATAACGCTGAATTATTCGGAAAAAACGCTTAATCATCCCTACATTTAAGACTACACTTAATACCTTCCTCTTTGATAAATCCTATAGTTAGGTTCTAGCTCAGGTCGCACCTCCACCTTGGTCTCTTGGTTCTGCTGTTATAGGCCTAAACTGCTTGGGGACTGCTAAAACTGTAAACATGTGTTTATTTTTGTCGATCTGCTCTGTACACCATCATCTATTGCATGTCTGTCTGTCCTAGAGAAGGGATCCCTCTTCTGAGACTTTTCCTGAAGTTTCTTCCCTTTTTTCCCGTATTAAAAGGGTTTTTAGGGAGTTGTTCCTTACCCTGACCGAGGGTCTAAGGACAGAGGATGTTGCATCATGTAGAGATTGTACATCAAGGCAAATTGTGATTTGTGATTTTGGGTTATACAAATAAAATAAAATTAACTTGACTTGAATTTTAGACTTATCTAATGCTAAAAAAAGTATTACTTGTGTCTCACAAGTTCCACGATCGATCATGTAGTAGGTGTGTCTGGTAGGTGTAATATAATATATATAATATAATATAATATAATATAATAATACAGTATAATATAATGAATAATTTATTGATCAGTAGCCATAAACGTTCATCATCATTCTGAAATGTATTCTCTGTATTTGATCCGTCCCTAAGGAGCAGATACATCAGGAGAGGTAGTGCCAGTCTGCAGGTAGACCTACTGGAGATGATGGTTGTTGTGGAAGTTTTTCTCATGGCTCACATATGAGACATGCTATGCTAATTGTATTTAACCTCAACACATGTCTCTAACTGACTACAAATCTTCGTGTTCTGGCACATGGGTGAGACAAATTAAAAGTGTTGTCTGTCTTCTGTGAGAGGAAGACATGTACTTCTGTCTGGGAACCTTTCTATTTGTTTTCAACAGGTATAAAATGTTATCTTAATCCTCATTCCTGGTCGCACATGCCCAAGGAGATTACAGACGCTCCTTCTCTGTGTGTCGGTCCAATTATTTGCAAATGCTCGCTTCCTAATATAGGCTCAAAAAGACATTTACGTACTCTTCCCACATTCTTAAAAAATTCCAAAACCATGTTAAAAACCCCCTTTGCCTGCAGAGTAATGTCTTTCTAAAGCTGTGTGTATTACACAACAATCAATCATTGCTAGTTCCAATGTTGTGGCTGATCGCTGTTTGTTCCAGTGGTTTCCATCAGATGAATTTAGATTTCACGACTGCTAATGTATTACCTATTAAAAGTAAAATAATCCATAAATTAATGTAGATCAATGAGAGCTAGAGGTGAAAATCCCTCATTTCTTCTTATTGCTTTGAAATAAAATGCCAATGTTGTAGGGAAAAAAGATGACACCTCTGTGTGCCGCTCTCTCCCTCTTGTAAAAAGTCAATATAGCTCACCCAGTAACAAGCCTCCCTCTCTCCTCCGACGTGGAGAAGGAATAAATTGAGAGCCCTATTGGTTGACACAACCTAAAGTAAAAATAAAAATGATAGATGATCAACATTCATCTTCAAACAGTTTGAGATATTTTCCCGACTGTGGCACTTTTGGCACAAACAAACCCGTATCCTAAGTAATGGGGTTCATCTGTACTGAAAGTTGGAATGCTTTAGAATCAGTTTGTAATGATCTCATTAAGATCCAGATGAACAAGTTGCCTGCTGATGTCAGTCATTTCTGTAGGGAATTGAAAAGTCCACCCAAAAGTTGAAATTCTGGTGCTGTGCCTAATGACAACCCAGCCAACATGCAAACAAACAAAAAAACAACAACAAACATCAAAAATACTTTAAGTTTTAAAGATATCAAGGAATTTCAGTATAGTAGAACATGCTTGTTTCAGAAAATGAGTATTAGCCTTTGTTTTAAGGCTAGATGAACTGGTTTATGATGTTACTCAGTGGCAAAATGTATATGCTAAAGAGTAAGGGCTCGAGGATGGAGCCCTGGGTGACACCACAGGTAAAAGGGGTCACCGAGATTGATGATTGCTGTTTAGGAAGTCCTTTTTGATAAGTGGGATTTTGTTTTGCATATCGAAGCATGTGAGAACGTACTGAACAGAATTATGTAACTTGATACGACCAAGAGAGCCTAATAAAGGTCAAATAGTTTTCTAAAAATATGCTTTATCAAAAGGGAGACCCTATGTTAATAGCTTTAGAAAATTCCAGACTGCCATCCATCACGTTATATTTTTTGTCGGTAGGTTGAATTAATGATCTTCATCCATGCTTCTTTAGTCCTATCCCCTAAGAGCACCTGATTTTTCACTTTCTTAATTGGCTATTTTACATATTTTGACACTGTTTAGCATTCTCCATTGTTTCTATATTTTTCTCATCTAATTATAATTGACTATTTTCCATGAAATACGAAATGTACTCATGAAACAACTTAATAGGTCTGATTTGAATTGTTGCTTTCCTAAAATTGTTTTAAAACGTGCTTGACGAAATTATCTGTCATTATGTTTTTTCCCATTTTTTTCTTTTTTTTGCGGGGGTGGGGGGTCATTAATTGAACATGTTTCGTTTGTTGCATTTATTTCCAACATTTAAGAAACCTTTGAAAGTACCATATACAACTTTATCCTTTATTTTTGACCTTTGAAGTTTCTAAATGATAATTTTCACCTTGTTTCTTTGTTAAACTAAAACTAGCTTTCAATCCATTTAACAATTCTAATGCTTTAATAACATGCAATGTACATGTATCACATGTTATCTATCCTGAATGCAAATTTGGAGCAAATTTCCATGAATTGAAAATACTGTTCAAGATCACCCTTAACTTGCGTAATATATTTTTTGTTTGTTTTAATAAAAAAATGCCAAATCAAGCATCTTATTTTTCTTATGCATTCTTTGTAGGGTGCCTCAACCCAGCCTAGGAGATAAGGTCCAGAGCTCAGACAACCATGGCACCCTCTGCGCCTTTGTATCAAAAGGATCCAGTTGAGGTTGTTCGGGCATCTGTTCAGCAGGCCTCAAGGACTTCCAACAGTGAAGATCCAGAACTCGCTGGAGAGACTATATATCTCTTTTGGTATGGTAACGCCTCAGGATCCCCCAGGATGAGTTGAGGAGCATTGCTGAGGAGAGGGACGTCTATCTACTTAGACTGCTGCCACAGCAACCCGATCCCAGATAAGAGGAAATAATTGTAGATGAATGTAGGAATTTGCAGTTAAAGAAAATGGAAGAATATTTTCAGAAAATGTGTCTCTTTTATGGAAATATCCATTGTAGATGAAAATAAAATTTTTCCTTGAAAGTCGGGTAAGTTATAGAATCTTCACTGTCGCCGCCGTGTCCACCTACACCGGAGATTGGTTGTGTTAAAGCATTTATACAAAAACTGTCTTATGAATCACTTTCAAATTATATACCACCATAGACTTTAGTGTGAGGAAAACTGGATTGATTTTGGGACAAGTCGATTGTATATTTTTGGCAAGAGGGGGAGCTTTATCTCAAAAAGTTCTCGGGCCATGTTTTTATAATTTGGTGCATATGAATAACGTCGAGGAGATCTATCTTGTTTTTATCAATAGCTTAACTCATATTTCAATCTTATAGTTCAAAATTGACTCACCTTAGTGAGCTTTTTTTTCACAAAAAATACTACGGAAAAATAACTAGTCTATTATATAGCTGGGTTTCCACCATATTTATGAAACACAACCTTCAAGATTCTGTTTTTGACTAGTTTTAACGCCCCTTACTGTGCAAAACCTTCTGACATCATATCCAGTTGGTTTCGATCCAATGCAGAGCAATCCTTCAATTTTCCTCGCCATTATGGCTGTTTTTGCCGTGCGAGTGATATATGCCCACGTCATGCCAGAGGGTAGAACTTTGACATCGCGCCTCGCAATGTCGTTGGTCACCTGAACTTTAAAAGGAATCCATAATAAATACATCTTTGCCTTCATCTCATAGGATATATATAGTAGATTCCATAAAATGCACCGGTGGACTGCAAAAACAAGATGAAATAGAAAAGACACGGCCGTGATCTCCCCTTTGAAATGTTCTGCCATGTTGAATGTCAGGCTTTCTGCTTTGATTGATTATGTTGCCTTTTACTAGATGGTCCCAATGCCCCACCACTACCCAGAGGAGGGCTCGCTTTAAAACATGGCGAGATGGGTGGTCTGTGACATCTAGGGATTGTCATCAGCTGACTCTGCTGTCGTCCTCATCACCATACTTCACTCCTGGCATAATAAGGATTTGCATGTGCTCTTTTTCTTTCCTCCCACTCTGCCTCCCCTGCAGACAGACACATGTTAATACTTGATACCTGCTGAGATCAGACATGCCGAACATAGCAGGGAGAATCCCCCGCAAGACCTCGATCCACCGGCGCTGGGAGCTCTTCAAAGACGCTTTGGAACTTCCGCTCAGCGCTCCAATCTCTATCCCTGGGGTCAGCGCTCTATCCCTGGGGTCTCGGATGACTCAGTGCTTACCTGAGTCAACTCTCTTCTGCAACTAACCGTAAGAGGATGTGTTGTCGTACTCGCTATGACTTTCAGTGTTACTGAGGCGGATTTTGTTCGGTCAGACGTTTGCACAGGGTGAAAGCCAGGCGCTCATTTCACCCTCTTACAGATTTCTGCTAGTTATATTTAATTACATATCGATGATCCTGATCATTTCAGTGCTTCAACGCATCTATTTCACTTGCTCCAATGTTTTCCAGGGGTGTTGTCGGTTCAATCATTTGCAGAGAATGGAGCACTGGTAGAGCATGAGTAAATGTAAATTGCTGTCTTGGTTAAATGATTATAGGTCCAAGGCTGACAGTTAAATGTAATTATAGTCACAGCAATACAGCCGAGCCAGTCATTAAATTTTGACTATACTACCTCTCAGGTCTGGAAATGAGTAGCTAAAACATAATTAAAACTTTAGTTTATCTTCACTTGCCTTAAAAAAAACACTGGGAATTTTTATTTTAGTGATGCATTAAGGGTCCAAACAAATATTCATGTGCTGCATAAAAGTAAATTCACGGAATTTATGCGCTGTAAATTAATAGAGGTAAAAGCTTGTGAGGCAGATTAAGGTCAAAAGGTGATTTTATTATTGGAATTATATTGACATTCAACAATATTTTATATAGTAAACCAAATATTAAAGGATCTTTTTTAATGACCAGGCGAAGTGCATATCAATAAGAGGACGTCAATGAAAGTGTAGAATAAGGAGAGAGGAGAGGAGACAAGATGTTGAAAAGATGAATCATTTATTACAACAGCAGATGTTTGATAATGAATCTATTAGAAAAGTTGTTGGCGCTCAGACTCTTCAGTGACATTGTGATCGAAGGGTCTCTGCTCAGAGCACCAGTTTGAAATATCAACCTCACTGGAGTCTGCATACTGGTGGTTGTGGCTGATGACTCTGCTGATTCTGACGAATGATGATGCCGGTGGAAGTCCGAGGACTAAAAGGAGATTGGGAGGTGGAGGGAGTGCGAATCAGCAGCATGAAAGAACTGGATGGATGGAGAGAGAGTCATATTTAGAGACAGCAGCTGATGGTGATGGGCTGAACATTCAGGTGTGACACACTGATAGGATGGATGAGGTTACCTGAGTGGGTGCAGCAGTTATCAAGTAAAGCTCCTAGCCTGTGAAGCAGGTAATTAAGACCATCCATGTGTGAAATAGATCTCCATTTTAAGAAACATGCATCCCAAGATAATGCCAGTATCATCCCTAACTCTGACCCTTTATGTTTTTTGGTTCAGTAAACTAATACAGCATTGTTAAATGGAGAAACTACGTAAATACTGTCGTCCCCACAGCAAGCGTACATCCGCGAAAATCTCCCCATCTTCTGCATTGTACAAGTAATAACCATGATTGAAAGTTAAATGTGACAATGCGTTTGTAATACAGTGTTTTTTTTCTCCCTTAGTAAGTAAAATGTGATCTTTAGAACACAAACCAACAAGACACAAGACACATCTCCTTGAGTCGAATCATATGCACCATATTTGACTATATTGGACTAACAGTTATACTATAGCTATTCACACATTTTTTGTAAAAAAAGCCCCCCCAGGTGAGTAAAATATTAATTATTACAGTCCATTTATATTCACCAAATTTGGACTAAGTTGGACCAACGATTTAAGATATGTATATCTTTTGCCTGAACGAAATAGATGAATCTCTCCATATTGTGTCAGACACATACAACCAACAATTCCCAAAATCATACCAGTTCCCCCGCCATAAAGGCCTATGACGGTATAAAATTTGAAAATGATCGATGAAACAGTTTTTGAATAATCGTGTTAACAATGCTCAATGGCGGAGGAGGAGGCGGCAAAGACGGTTCCATATTATCCGCCACATATCGAGGATATAATAACTGACAGGTCATAGAGTTGATGTTGTGTGACAGACTATGATACCAAACATAGGCATTTTGAACATTATTAAATGTTGTATACAAGAGCTGTTGTTTTAGCCTAACCCTAGCCTGAGTCAGACTCCAGAGAGTTAAAATGAATCTCACGTTCACTGTGCAGTACCCCTAGGGGGAGGCTTACCCCTATTTGAGAAATATCGATTGACAATATATAGAGAAGCAGACAAACTCTGCTGCAGCGGTCATCAGTCATCGGCACAGCGGGCTGTAGTAAACAAAGACATGGTCAGGTTGGGAGCCAGGAAGAAGAGGAGCTGCCATCATTCTCTGATCCATCAACAGCCTCCACCCACATAACTCAGAGAAAACACCACACTGGGTGTCAGCATTACCCCCAGTCAAGGAAGGAGCACAGCACACAAAAAGCCAGAATGACATCCTAAACAAATGATGGGGTGTTGGTCAGCACAGATGAGTGAAAACAGAGGTTGAGTCCTCTTTCTTTATTCCTTTTTATTTCTTTTTAAGATAGCAGAATATAAGAAGAAAAAAATGCTTGTGAAGCTGGTTAGTAGGATGGTGAAGGAATGGTTGATTTTGTTAGAACTTGGCTAGTGTTAATACGTTTTGACAGATACTCTATTGGAAACAGTGCAAAGATAATGAAGAAGCGACAGTTCAATCAGGATGACTATCCTCCTCCACACTCACCTCCACACAGGCTAAAGTTACGGTTACACACATTCATCGTTAGCCTAGCACTTGCCTCTGTCTTTTTAAATATCACGCTCTCCATCCACCTCTCTGTCTCCGCGTAGTCCTTCCAGATCGGTCCGTGTATGTTGTGGTATTTGGTATTTCGTTTCAGAAACGAATATTAGAAAATTAAAATGAGTGATTGATTTTTCGTTTTGAGATGCGAGAATCAAAATTGAAAAACAAGACATGTTTCCTTTTCAAGTCCAAATAGGGCTGGACAAAATTTGAAAATTGGTTTAATTTTAATTTTCTTATTTGATTATGAAAAAATTTAATCATAAGGAGACAGAAACTGAGGAAGGCTTTGATTTTTTAGTTTTCTGACACCGGATGTGGTCGTTTATGAGGAAATGACAGCAGCGCATTGAATGCTGTCAGTAATCACTTTATTCCTTGACAGCAGTGATTCATTTCAAAGTTATATGAATAAGTTAGGGGTGGAGCCTAAGCTCTGCTTGCTGGTCTTGTCTGCCTTGCTTTCTAAAGTCTTAACTCTTATTATGAAATACGTCAAAAAACCTGAAATCCAGGTTTTAACCACTGACACACACAGAGCCACAATATTAAGACCAGTTAGTGGTTCTAATGATGTGGTGGATTGTTGTATATTCTACAAAGCTGGAAAGTGAAGTAATTTCTCAAATGTACAACAGTGTCCAATAATAACTGATCTATTTTGCTGCGGTTTCTCATATTAAAAATGATGATTTATGTTTTGGTGAATCTGCAGACCAACAGCAGCTACCAGATATTACAACTGCATGATCCATGCTGGACATGATGAGACACCAGTGGTTTAGTTGGTTTATGGTTATAATAAAGATCCCAGGTGGAGTGGACACCAGACTACATCTGTATATTTCTGGTGACAGGTGACATCGTAAAATGGGATGTTGTGATTGGTCAAGTAATAAGAAAACACCATCTTTTACTGTTCAGACTTGAAAACAATCGTTTTAGGCTTCATTGTGTATTTAAATGAGCCAGTGACTGGTTGTAATGTTGTGTCAGATCAGTTTGTGTATTAGCGGGTATAGTCAAGACTAATCTGATTTTGGAGCTGCTAATGTATTTACTATTTGCCTCGATCTATGCGATCTCATCGGTGCCATTGTACTGTTAACGACCACATCGTGTCTCAAAAAACGAAAAACAAACCCATATTTCACATCTGTCTCCTCGTGTTTTTTTTTTTTTCAGTCCCAAAGTAGAAAATGAAAATCAAACAATTTTTCAAATTTCCCTCATCCCTATTTAATCTTGAAAAGAAAAAAACACCTTTTTTTCTTTTTTTGATTGTTGTATCTCAAAACAAAAAATCAAATTACCACTCGTTTTTCATGAAATTAAATGTAATACCAAATACATACACAGATCCATCACTCTCATCATTCAACAGTCTCATTAGAGTCATCAGCCACCACTACCTGTATCTAGACTCCAAGGTATCCCCACTTATACCTGCTGCTGTTCAGGGTGGATACCCTTCAATTACAATCTCATGAAAAATATTCAACTTCTTTCCCTGACAGAACAATTAATTTAATCATTGGTAACAGATTAGAGTAAGTTTGTATGATATGAGTTCAGGTTTGTCGCTTTGGGAAGCACATGGTGGTATAAAGGATAGAACTACATGAGCCGCTTTATAAAACATTATGAATGATCACATCATGTTCCATAAAATCCTGAAAAGGTATTTTTCTAAATTGGACATTACTTTATTTGGCATTTGAGGACTATTTGGTTGAAGAAACCCACCAATGAAAAATTCCATCGTTCACTGATGACAGCACAATTGATTTAATGCTTGAGACAATTTCAGCGGGAAAATTGATGCATTGATTCAGAGGCACATTATGAGATGATTAGTTGTTTCTTATTGAATTTTCACCATAATGTCACCATAGTTGTATGGTATATTTTTTCTGTTTTTTTATCTATGGCGGTGTTCTGTAAACACAGAATTCAGAGAATGTACTAATACAACAATGCATCATTGTCAGTTTTCATTCCACAGTGATGTAAGTAAAGTGATTTTATCCATCCATCTGTTTTCTGTAAGCATGACCTAGTCATGATTATGGGGAGGCTGGAACCCATCCCAACTGACACTGGGTGAGATGCAGGGTTCACCCAAAACAATTTACTAGTTCATCAAAGAGCCAACAGACAAGAGGAAAAACAAATCTTTCACATCCGCACTTACAGGCAATGTACATGCATCAATTTACCCATAATACATGCTTTTTTCACTGTGGGAGGAAGCCAGAGAGAACCCATGAAAGCGAAGCGAAGACAGAGGTGGATTTGAACCTTCTTGCTCTGAGGAAACTCTGTCACCACTGCGTACAGTAAGGCACAGGAAGGTACTTAATTACAGCATATAAGAAAAAGAGCAGGCAATGCAAACATGGAAAATGTGTGTGCGAAACAAATGTTCATTTTAAAGATGGGCATGCATTCTGGGCGTACTGTGTTTGTTTACTTACACAGGAAACCTCAAAGTTTTTATCCACTAATAAAGACAAAATTGTATTCTCACCCACTCTATAACTAGAAATACTTCTGACAGTTTGCTTTTACTGTTGCCCTTCTTTTTCCAAAGTTTCCTGTAAATAATTTAAGCAGCCTTCTATTGAAACTAATGGCATTTTTATTATGCATGTATATTTATTCAATTATTAATCTTTTTATTGCCTGAGGTAGCCGACTTGTTCCTTGAGGGATACTTCCCACAAAATTCACCTGATGGAGACTGTTCTGTCTGTCATGCTGTGTTTCACAGCCTCCAATTTAATTCCAACCCACTTTAGCATTGGCCAAACTCCATCCTGCAGAACTGTCCACCAGAGTGGGAGGTAATGGCTTAGGTCAGCCTCTAAATAAGCAGGCAAACAGAGTGCACATAAACGCAACCTCAGCATATAATGGCTCCTATTTCCCTTGCAATTACGTCTTCTGGGATCTAATATCTCATTCTCAATGACAATACTGGGATAAAATAAAAGGAGAAAGAATGTACTCACTGCCACAAGCAGTAAAACTAAGAGATCATACGAGGGGATTCACAAGATGTGACCTACACGCATGTAAAGCAATGCATGCAGCAAAGGTTGTACAGAATGCAAATTAGTTCTAAATGGTTTGTGGTTTCCACTCCTGTAAAACATAGTTAGAACAGTGCCTTTCCAGAGTTTATTTCCTTGTGTAAAGTAGGAATGGACATCTCCAGCCAAAATACTATTAGACAGTTACTCTCAACAACTCCCATCTACTGGGATTTCTCTCTTTAGATCCTAACAGCATTGGAAAGCATGTTAGGTTCTAGGTTTTCAGCAGTATGTTGCACTGGCATTGCCTTGGTCTGCAGGAAAGCACTCTGTACTACCCAGCTGAGTGTGTAATGAAAGGTGACCATCACTACGACTCAGTTGTAGGTCTGTCCTTGAATCTGTGGTCAGAACCAATTGTTTTGACACTCGCTAAAAAAATTGCTCCATAAACTCAGGCTCAACAATTGATATCAAAGTATGAAAACCTGTATCCACATGCAATCTAACAGTAAGCTTGGCTTTAGTGATCTTTGAGATGAGAACCGTTGTTTATTCTGCACGTCTTATGGTAAATGGACTGTATTTACATAGTGCCTTGCTAATACGACATATTTATACCTTATTTATCGTTATTTAATGTTTCTATTTAGGTTTATATCGATATACACGTGTGTATATGTCATCATTGTTTTCTATCGTCACTCTAAAAACATACTTCTCTCTTATGCTTTTGTTAATAGCTCTCACAGCGGGCCTTGAAATGGTCATACAAACATTTAGTTTTTTTAAATATTGTTGTACTTACGTGGAAAAACATGGTCCAACCTAGCGTAAAGATACAGAACTATTTCACACATGCCTTATAATCTAACAGTCTAATAGACTCATAACATTTCTGAATGTTAATGTTGATGCAATAACTCAAAAAAAAATCCCATGGATCACTTTCAAATTTTATATCCATATAGACCTTAGTGCCAGAAAAAACTGGATTGGTTTTGGGGAAGGTCCGTTTTACATTTCTGACAGTAGGGGGAGCTTTATCTCCAAAAGTAATTGGGGAATATTTTTCTCCAAAATCTGTCTGATTTAGTTCATATTTGGTGCATATGAATCAACTCAAGAAGATCTATTTTTTACATATACCATTTTAGTTTAATAGTTTATATGTTATTTACTAGGTGGAGCTACTTTTATAAAGACCTACTTACATAATCCCTGACACATTTGATCTTTTTAGAAAACCTTTCAATTATGAAGAAAGCGCTAAATGAGATCTCTCAGTGTCTCAGCTCTGTGTCATTAACCTGGAAAAACACCCATTGTGCAATGGACTGAATAAAGCTGACGGAACTCAAAGGGGAAAAACATCATTTTCCAAAAGAAAAAATATTGAAGTAACAAATATACACCACAAGCAC
The DNA here is from genome assembly GCA_009660295.1 of Lophius piscatorius. Classification (NCBI taxonomy): domain Eukaryota; kingdom Metazoa; phylum Chordata; class Actinopteri; order Lophiiformes; family Lophiidae; genus Lophius; species Lophius piscatorius. The sequence goes on along the minus strand of VRLP01004947.1, from coordinate 11,090 downwards.
TCCTTTTAGAATCAGTATAGTGCTTGCGCCAAAAGTCTTATTGCAGTTGCTGGCCTGGAACAACCTCTGATCTATTTTGGAGAGGAGATTTATTCCACAGTTGCAGCCCACAGTTGCAGATCTGTAGATTCTTTGATATTCATAAACATAAAATGCATTTTTTGCACCATTCAACCACATCTCAAACAGTCTCCTTTGAAGAACAGTTTTTCAGAGGCAACCTGAAAAGGTCAAATAATAGCCAATGGTGCACACAGAGATCAGGCCATTATAGCTTATTTTCATTTGGGCTTCTCTATTCTCACAGAGGTTCAGGCAGAAAGTAAAGTTTGTTAATGATCAACACCACAAAACGCCCTTGATACAAAGAATTTTGCAGATTCACTCCACCCACGGGAGAAAACATCCGTATGATCTGGTTTCCTGACACACTGTTGTACTGTTTGTTCAAAGTTGTGGCAACTGTCATAGGTGCAAAGATTGGCATGTTTAATTTTATTAAAATGGCACTCAATTAATATTTCTTGCAGTAGTCTCTAATCAGAACCAGAACAAAACTTCTCAGCAATTTGTATTTCTACAGTGAACAGAGACTAACTTTAATGAGCACCCCATTAGACTTGGGTGCTCATGACCCTGTAGCTAGGTCACCGTATATCCTTCCTTAGGCAAAAGTGGTCTAAAGAAGGATGACTAGCTAGTACTACTGAATACCAGGAACAACAAGCAAAAACTGCAGTTCTGTACATGTTCTGACCCAGTCGTCTAGCCAGTGCTCAGATCTTACGCTTTCCTATTTTTCCTGCTTCCGACATCAAACTTAAAATCTTCATGCTGCCTAAGATAGCTTGAGCTTCAGTGTCACAATTTGGCCCTTGTCAAAATTGTTCAAACATTCACTGATCACTGTTATTATGACTTAATCTTGGAGTTGTTAGAATGTTATGGCTTATCAGTATCTAAAATCCTTTTTGGCTTGTATATATTCATTCCAGAAATTGACATTTTACTCTTCCAACACATCAGCTTATGATATTATTTTCAGGCAAGTCTAGCTAAAACCACCATTTTTATTATTTCCCCTCGTCTTTATTTGTACCCTTATGACGCCAATTCAAGTGATATATTGTCTTGTATTAGACATGGAAAAAAAGACATTGACAAATATGGTTTTCGTCGGTTTTTCATTAATGAATGTAGCACTTGATTCAATATTTTGAATTATTTTAAATTTGTCCTCTACACTGTAATTTACCGGCGGTTACAGGAAATGATGCGTGTAACGTCATGAGCAGGCAAAAATTAGGTTAATTCTTGTTTTCTGATGGCCAGAACACATTCTAAATTAGATAAATCAAACATTTCCCAAACAAATAATTAGGATTTGAACTCAGATAAACAACCATTTGTCATATCCATAGAGGACTGTTTCTGTTAGAGGTACCACTCATGCCTAATGGAGTATATTATGTTGCGTATGTGTGGTTTGTCAAGGGAGAAAGATAGATTATTCAATGTGAAATGAAAAACATGTACGACAGCTGATTCAGTCCTGATATTTCTGACAATGGAGTCAGTTTTTATCGATGATATGCAGAGAGGCAGGCGGTCTGGAGAGGAACCAGACTTAAAGGGAAAGATAGAGGCAAGCTGACATCCTCCTTGGCAAGTAGGATGTCTGGATGGGTCAGCAGTCTCACTCGGGATTACTGACTGCTGAAATGAAGAGGCTGGTGTTCACACGAAGGAAGGAGATCCATCCTCAACAAGACCCCAACCGGGGAACTACTGGCATTGAAAAATGGGTGGGACAACTAAACCAAGAGTGTTTGTAGTTCAGTTGAGGGTCCTAAATAATCCAAACTGATTTCCTAATCAGATGTAGTCCTACATATAATGAGAAAATCCAGACGTTGTCTTGCCATGAAAATATTCACAAACTACAAGTTATAAGGCATCACTCATTACAGGATTCCATTGACGATACTCGTACCATGGGGGGCTATGAATGCACCGCCTTACATGCTGCTGGAGAATGTCAGTTGTCATAGCGATTGGCCTAAGTTGTAAAAATAGAAAAAGATGAATACAAATCAGGAACCTTATCTACACTGTCATCCTAACAGAAAGGTTATGGCAACAAAAAGCCCCCAATCCCTCTGTTGTGGATGCAATCTCCCCGATTGGACAAATTCCTCAAATTAAATCCTCAAATTAAATTTGAAGTTATGTCCAAAAAGCATTTTTTTGGGTGAAAACATCTCCTCACTAGTGAGTAAAATATGAAATATTAGAGTGAAATTTGATATATACAAGATAGATCTTCTTATATCGATTCATACGCACCAAATATGGACTAAATCGGACCAACGGTGAAGACGTTATGTTTGACTATATTCAAAATGTTTTTCGTTAAAAAGCTCCCCATAGTAAGTAAAATATAAACTATTAGAGAAAAATATGATATTAAGATCACTTCGAGTTGATTCATATGCATCCAAGATGGACTAAATCAGACCAACGTTTGGGAATTCAAGGCCCAAAAACATTTGGGCCATATTGTTGTAAATACACTGCCAACCTCTGCCAAAATCATAGAGAGCTCTAAAGTTCTGAAAAATAGGAAAGATTACTTCAGATTAGGAAATATTGAGAAGATAAGGTCAAGTGAGAGCAGGAGATGAGACTAAATCTGTCGGTGTAATCGCTAGCTACATTATGATACTATCCAGAATAAGCCTCAACTGCCGCTGACGGATTTCTGTCAGTGGCTAATGTGGTCGTGTTTGGAAATAAATATCTATTCTGTTTTTCAACATAGATGATCAAACATGGTTGGAATCGACTGAATGTGACACAGATTGTCCACAACAACCCTAGGAGACATAAAACTAAATTTTTAAACTCCTAACACTTTCAAATACTCACTTTGGGACATCCTGCCAGAACGGGTCAAATTGTGCCAGATCCTCCTGTAGTTTCAGCACAGCTTACATTTGGGGATGAGGGTTGATCTCAAATATAATGACAGCATCCTGCCAAAGCTAAAAAAAAAGGAGACGGATTTAATCTCATACTTAATGGGTAAAAGTACATGGATTTAATAGTAATAGTAATGCAAATTTTTTTTCCGATAGATCCTGACTCTGTGAAGGGGGATTTCATTCATTACAAAGATGCTGCTGTGCAATTATCAGACTGTTTCTGTAAAACAGACGCTGCATTCTACGGATGCAGATTTATGCCGGCTACAAGTATTCAATCAGCTGAAAGAAAAGGTCCGATCAAACCAAACAGAGACAGTTTGGTGTTATTATTTTAGATGAAGCAACTTGTGACATTGGTTATAGGAGTTGCTCTACTCATAGCAGCAGTATTAGCCTACTGGCTGTAGCATTAGCAGTGTAGGTCTCTCTTTCTCTTTGTCACATCCCCCCCTCTAGCAGCTGGGTATGGCCTCTGTTGATAATTAATTAAGACAAGTTCTGACATGGGCACAGGAGTATGTTCTCCTAGGGGTGCGGCGCCTAGTGACCCATTGACTAACCAGTTCCCATGAGGTGAAACTGCATCAAAGCTAGGAGCCTCAAATTTGAAATCTCGCTCTTGTCTCCACCTTCCTCGGGGAGGATATAGCCTATGATATTATGCACATCATTTATTTATTTTATCTAAGCTGTCAGTCCATCTCCCTGGCTGGTGGTCTGTCTTGCCTTATGATGTCTGACCAGGGTTCACATAGTGATGAGAGATGTGAAAAGCCTTGATCTAACACAGTTTCAAATGTATTTCAATATAAACGCACATGCAGTGACGTATTGGAAGTTCGCCCCCACATCAATGAGGAAGTAAACATCAGAGAGAAATTTTGTGGAAATGCTAAAATGAAAATCTAAAATCAGCATGAAAATAAGCCTTTTTGACGACCTTTGACTTCTTGAAGCCTTTAGATGAGGCATCCATTGACAGTTTCAAATAAAACATACCACATAGACATTAAACATAATCCTAGGATAAACGATAAAAACAGTAAAGCAGTAAAAGTACTCCAGTGCTAAGAAAAATTGATTTAAAGGTTAATACATACCAATAAAAACAGCTAAAACTTTAAAAGAAAACCCTAAAATAGAGACAAAACTAAAAACTATGATTGAATAAAATAAATACCTAAATACCAGTTTGTTAACCAGTGTGATGTCAGCTGGAACAAAGCTGCTTTTATAGGGTTGTCCTTCACCTTGGGACTAAAAACCGTGGACCAGATGGGAGAAGTTGAACTTTTTACTGCGCAAAGGGTGCATTTTGTCATTTAATTGTACTGGCTAGCCGATGTAACTATCTAGCATAAAGGGGTATCGGGCTATCTGAGACTCGCCGATTGGCTTACTGGACCATTTCGCCACTTGATTCTTGATTCTAACCAGCTGTCAGTCCACTGAGGTGCGCCTTGTGTAGTCGGGAGTTCTGGAGATCGGACGGATGGACGGGCGAGCAGGCCCGCCTGTCACAATGTTCTGGACCAGGCCAACCCTGTTCCGAAATGGGATGGGGGCTCATTCTCTGGAACTCTCGCCCACCAGCATGGCGTGCAACAACCTAAGGTTGCCCTGTCCGCCCTGGGAACCCAAACCTCCAATGTCTCACATATCTTCCACCTCGGCGGTGGGTGCAGAGCACCCAGGAGTTGGTGTCGCACTAAACCCCTTTCTGTGACGACTCTTAGCGATGGTTCACTCGACTCATGAGTCAATGAAACACGCAGTTAATTCCGGGAACTAACGTGAATCCACCGCAGCCGCCAGGAATTCTGCCACAAACTTACTGAGATGCCGATTAGCACGGAACTAAAGTGACTATTTGACCTATATGTTTGGCGAAATACGGTAGGTATTTCGGTATTTTTGTGGAATTTTAGTGTACTTAGACAATATTACAGACGTCCTCCGCAATAAATGCAAATTACTACAGGTGCCCAGGCCATACTGGTCCTGTGCAGGGCTGTGTAGACTGTTGTTTTGTTGAACTATCATGTTTCAGTGTAGATCTGACTCGGGTGGAGAAATGAAAAACTCTACTCAAACTGATGACTTTATTAAGAAATGTAATTGTGCATTCACAGCCAACATTTCAACATGGAGCTAAACATTTCTCTTCAGAGCGTGAGCTGAGTTTATTTAACAAACACCAATGTTTAATAAACCCCAAAAGATTCCCGCTACGCTCCGTCCAGTTTCATGCAGCAACAGCAGTGAGTCCAGAGAAATGCTGACATCAACATCTGCCATGCTCATGGTAACGGAGCCAGCATGATGACGTGTATAAAATATGATTTCCATCCTTCTCTAACTCGTGATTGGCTTTGTGAAACATTCACATTTCTCACATCGTCAGTTTTTCTTTGCAGTGATGCTTCTGTGACATAATTTCCATGTGAAGCTAATAAAAGACAGAGCATCACTGCAAGTTATCTGCATATTTGACCAAGCTTGCAGGTTTCCTCATGGATACTAGTGCTACTCATTCAATCCGCAACATCCTGGAGAGATGGTTGGATCCTGTTAGCATACTAAAATATTGCATCTAACAAAGCAGGATAAGGGCTGATGAATAAATACATGTAAATCTAATTATATTTGTCAGATGTGAAGTCACATCTTCAAATATTTGAACAAATATAACGGACTGACATTGCTGTCCACGCTGTGATGCACATCACAGCGGCTGGACAACCATCAATCAATTACTCTCCAATAAATAATCTATCATCATGTTGAACTTCAGCCATGTGACCTCAATAAACCGACGTCAGCATTATAAATCACAATCTTGTGTCTGGATAGAAGTGTCACACTCATCCAGGAATCCATTTTGAATTCATAACCAGCAGCAGAGAATAAATCAATACATGCACTCATACTTATCAGAGCGAAGGGCATTGGTTGCTGGATCATAAATCTGCCATAACTTTGCATTATGTCCCCACCATTGGCAGGGAAAGCTCAGGCTAAGGAAGCAAATCCCCGTACTTCTTCACTCAAACATTTTCTCCCCTGCTGCTGATTCTCTGATGAGCGAGGTGCAGCTGTTTACCAAATCAATTGTATAAAACCACAAATCCCAGCACAGCATCCACTGACACAGCAGACTTTGATTTCATTTCAGCTCACTTTCTTCTCAGTCACATGGTTGACTCTGTCACAGCTCATTTGTCTCCTAAAATAGGTCTTTGAAGCTACGAACAGGGGAACATTAGCATAAAAATCTGAGGAGCCGATGGAACGATCGATGATTTATGCAAGGGGCTGATTGTTATATGGATGACTTTCTTGGTTTTTAGACGAGGCTTGCACGCAAGGAAATGTCTTCTATGTCTTTTAATAAATATCGAGCAAGAATTTGCAAACGCATCTACAGTTGGAAAAAAAATAACATTATCACTCAAAATATTAGACAAGATAATGAACATCTGTTCAATAAACTAAATGAAATACTGGACTGTGTGATAAAGTAGGGAATAATACAGTCGTGTTAAGTAAAATCTATGTTTATTTAAAACTGGATGGGAAAAAAAATTGTCAATCATGCATCTAATGGATCAAAATGATAATTAGAGGAGTTCAATGACAACGGCTCAATTAATTATATCCCCGAAAAGTCGGGAGTATTATGCAATCATCATCGCTACCGCATATCCTAAGTGTTAATACAATAACTTAAAAACTATTTCATGGATCATTTTCAAATTCTATAGCCAGATAGCCCTTAGTGTGAAGAAGAACTGGAGTGATTCAGGGAAAATTCAGTTGTATATTTCTCCAACTACATAAAGCTTTATCTACTAAAGTTTTCTGGCCATAATTTGTCAACCGTTGGTTTGATTTCCTCAAAATTTTGTATAAAACATATTTTAGTCTAATATATCATATTTTAATCAACAAGAGGGACTTTTTTATCGAAAACTCAGTTTTTCGGAATTAACATCATATATTATTTGAGGAGTTCAATCAGGGGGATTGCTTGTACAACACATGGGACTTGGCGGCTTTTTGGGGATATACCCTATAATCCTATTTATATTCCCAGCTTTACATTAAACTTGAATTTATATATTATTAACATTGTTTTTCTCTGATTCCTACTTGTATACAATCGTCTCTGTTACCTTTAGAGTTGGAAACCTGTTTATAGAAAATGTTGTCATTAACTTCTTGAGTTGTCATGGTTCCCTTCATTGTTCTAATAAATCAGATAAGCTGATCCCGGCTGTTCTATTTGACAAAAGAAACCTCTATTCTATCTCCCGTGACGGAGAAGTTAAGACAAAGCACAAACACATTTTCTGACCTTCAAAAGACGGGGGACACTGGACGTGGCAGAGTTTTAGGGCAGTCATTAGAACAACACGGCTCCACAGGAGGATATGGCGGGGAAAGGCTATCCAGGGTACAGATTAGATTGTGCTGCTCTGAGCTTATAAGGGAGATGAACCGCGGACACAAATCTCAGCATATGTTGGCTTGTGGGCTCAGGGGAACAGAAAACTATCGCCTTTATCCTGGGAGACACAGAAGGAGAAGTCACCTTGATTAAATTAGTTTGATATGAAAATGGGGTTATGCCTATTGGGAAAATGTGATGACGGTTCACAAGCCTATCCTGTCCAAACCCTGCAAGAATTACTTTTTAATTCGCTGCTTTTTTATGGAAAGTTATATTCTTCCCGCTGCCTTTTGTCCCAAGAGGGTCTTAAGTGTCAGGATCAATGCAAGAATCTCATCCGGTTACTGTCCCCTCCTCTGATTCGCATAGTAACATTCTATTAGCGTCTTCACAAACAGATCCTCCCTGGGTTTTTCATCCTCCTTTTGTCCCCCTGCTTTCTCCCACCTCTGACACAGTTCAGCTTTTCCACCTACTATTTTATTATTTTCCTTCTATCCATTGATGAAACATTTGTCATCAATGTTTCATTTTCCACAGGTTTGGGCCACTATGTAAGACATTGCAGAATGATGAACCTCAATTTCAGGCTCTATCTGCAAGCCACTGAGCAGGGCCTTGTTTTTAGATAAGCATCACCCCAGCTTTTGAAAAAAAAGAATATATATACATATATACATATTTTTATTCATTGCTTTTGTAAAAGAACACTACGGTGCTTGGAGCCTGTTGACATAACGAAAATAAAATTCTTAAAAAATACAATAAAATAACCCAGCATTTTTAAGTGTCTATCTATTGCTGTGCCAAAGCTTCCTTCAGATCTAAAACAGATCAATGCCGCAGATGTTACTTCAATGAACAACAACCTAAGCGATGCAACCTTTTAATCAAACAAACAAGCGATTACAGATAGCAAATTTTTTGCCTACAGTGTTAAAAACAGTTCTGTAAAATTATAAAGTACAAGACTGGCAGCAGAGCAGCAACTTACTTGCTGTAAAATCAACATTATTTGATTTGTTACTTAAAGTTTTGTACTTTTTTGTACTACTGTTACAGTATCTTACAGTTAACTGATTAGTTTGTATTTTTGCATACATTTTAATTAATCCATTACAGCTCCGTATTTCAAAAAATAACTAAAAATAAATTAGTGCAATTTGTTTTGTGTTAACTGTAAAGTACTAGATTTAGAGAAATTACAGGGTAATACTGCTAAAATCCTGCTGTAAGTTCACAGCAATTATTTAGAGTGTATTCTTACCCAGGAAGAATGCAGTAATCGATGAATTGTATCAACGTACGACACTGTAAAAGTGTTTATGTCTTCTCCATTTCTCCCCATTGGTTTGTCCTCTCACTTCCCAAAGCTGGACTCATTTTAAGTGTTTACTTCAACATTATCATCTCTTGGTAACACTCTCCATATCTAAGCAGATGTTTAAGAGAATGTCCATGTGACGATGGCATATTGAGAACACTCAATACATTGTAAAAAAAATTGCTGGGTTGAAAATAACCCCATTTGGGTTACTTCGGAAAGCCAGTATTTTGGTATTATAGTGTCTGACCCAGCCATAAATTGTTTTATCCCAGCAGGGTTGGGTTATAGGTCCGACCCCACACGTTGAGTCAAGTTTTTTTGTCGTGAAATGTGTAAAAGTAACTATGGTGTTGAGTTAAAACAACCAAAAACTGGGCCAAAAGTACAACCCAGATTCTGTGTAATAATAATAATGATAACTATAATATCAAAATAAAGTTACACAGTGCATTATGGATAAAAACTTGAAAAAATCAAGCCATTATAAGGGTCTTCATTAAATTAAATTAAAGGAGGCTAACGATGACAGTTAATAATCATAAATAATATAAAACTTTTTAAATGAAAAATAAAAAAAATAGAAAAATTATTTATTTGCATCTTTTATTTGTTCATTTAATATCTCTGAATGAACCATTAAATTAAGGTAACACATACTTGACAATCATATGGTCAAGCTTGTTTTGAAAAAAAAAATGTATTTGGTATTTCAATGAAAATAGTAACCTCCGGCCTTATGATGCAGAGTTTGCATGTTCTCTCCGGGGAACTCCGTCTTGCTCTCACAGTCCGAAAACATGCCATATAGGTGAATTTGTGACTTTAAATTTCCCGTAGGAGTGAATGAGAGTGTGAGTGGTTGTCTGTCTCTACTGTATGTGACAGTCCTCTGATGAACGGGTGACTCATCCTGGGTGTACCCTGTCTCTTGCTGAATGTCAGCTGGGAGAGGCTGTAGTCCCCGCGATGGATAATGAATCAATGAATGAAGGTTAAAGAGTAAATTTCAATTACCTTAGCTCAACCTTTTGGTAAAGCATGTTTTTTATAAAGCATGTTTTAAGAAAACTATTTTCACTATTACACTATACTTTTTTAGTTGTATCTAGTTATAAAACTATGTTTAGAATGCTGTCATATGTTTGAATATACAAGAAGAAATTCTACTTTTACTCTTTAGCATATACATTCTGCCACTGGGTCACATTATAGACAGCTTCAGAGAAGATTCACACATTTTATAGTGACTCAAAATGAACCTTAACCTAACAGATGAGCACAACATTAAGGGTCACAAAACAAAGGATACAATCTGACAATAAAAACTGTGTTTAGATGACTAAAGCGCTTTCTTAAAAATATTTGTTTTATAGTGTGTTAAAAGATGTTATTGATTCTGCTAGCCTCATATCTTCTGGCAGAAAGTTCCAAAAGATGTAAGGGTCCCGAAAAAACACACAGTAACAGCGAGCGGAGCTCTGTCTGAAGTTTTGAGACTGCGCCCAGGTTAAGAGGAGTGGAGCAGCTCACAGATGTAAGATGAGAAGCTTTATTATCATTTTGTAGCACACAATGGAATTAGGAGCGCTGCACAGGGTTGGTGCATTAATAAACAGAAGGAAAGAAGAAAAACAACCACAAACAACAACAACCAATAAAAGAAAACTCTGCCATCACTGCATTACAAATACTGAAGGGCTTTAATACTACATGGCTAGGGGTTCAAATTATTTTATTTTGTAAAAATTTCTGTGAACGTATAATGAAATAACTCAGTCAGCTAGCTGGTTTGCATTGCGGCAAAGTTGACGATCATGAAAGCTGGTAAAGAAAATGTATGTCTGCATATAATAGCATAATGTTGTCATATTATTGCTGATGGCCATAGCTGACTGGCTGACCTATTTTAACATCCCATGTCACACCGCACAGGTTTTTAACAATAGCTGATAGGTCACCTAATGTGAGCTACAATGCTAGAATAATATACGATTAATAATACAGACAGCTAAGATCATTTTTAGTTCACTTTAACTGTAAAAATAAATATTCTCGAACCATTAAGCTATGATTATAGTCTAAATCTTCTGAGCTACTGCTTTAAGGTTTTACAATTTCCTTCCATGCTGAGGCCGGTCAACTTTCTGCATAGACATTGCAGAATGATGAACCTCAATTTCAGGCTCTATCTGCAAGCCACTGAGCAGGGCCTTGTTTTTAGATAAGCATCACCCCAGCTTTTGAAAAAAAAGAATATATATACATATATACATATTTTTATTCATTGCTTTTGTAAAAGAACACTACGGTGCTTGGAGCCTGT
>VRLP01004946.1:0-42387 GCA_009660295.1 Lophius piscatorius | reverse complement strand
ACACACACACACACACACACACACACACACACACACACACACACACACACACACACACACACACACACACACACACACACACACACACACACACACACAGGAGGTAGAGAGGGAGAATATCTTTCAGACGGATGTTTTGGATTATAACTCTTAACTTCTGTTTATATTGATCAGTCTAATCGGGGGAAACTGGACCAGGCGGCGCCGACACCGAGTTAAATCCTGTTGGATTTTCAGCGATGGTTCCGGCCGTTATGAAGAGAACTCTCATGTGAGACGGGTAGAATATGATACCGCTCAAAAATCCAATCAGTAAAATAAATTGTTCTTCTCAGAGGAGGACGAGGGAGTCTCTCCACGACAGATGCGATGAAGGTCTCAACTGTTGAAACGCCGTTTATTTTCCTTCAGCGCTTCTTCCTCGGGTCTGTTGCACATTTATTGATGATTGTTTTTCTTTCACTATATTCCTGTCTGTAGTTCATCGATCGCCCGCCTGCGTCTGATGACGGCAGACTTCAGCTCCGCTAACGGGTTTGGAAAACATCAACCGATGGAAGGTCCGACCTCTGGACCAGAGGTCACGAGGTCACGAGGTCAGAACTATTAACCGTCCGTAATGTCTCTTTATTCAGCTCCTTATGTTACAATTGTTTTCATCCTCCTCCTTCACCGGTCCGTCTCGGCCGGGCCGGTAGAACCTGATGCGATTTAAAGTCTCATCATGATCGTGAGCGGAGGATGGAGGTCGTCCGGCCGACAGGAAGTTCCTGAGCCTGAAGTTACGTTTTATTTTATCTCCTGGACGGAAAACTCTGATGTTGCTGAATGACTCTGAGCGACTCTGGCAGGCAGAAGACACGGACCTGCTAACCGGGTCGGAACTTTGGGCGAGTGAGAATGAGAGAGAGTAAAACACTCACAGCTACGATAAACACCAAACGTGAAGATCTTGTAGTTTTAGCGGTTAACTGATCAAAGACAGCAAGTCACTATTCCAGACGGATTATTACTTCAGTAGGTTTTGGTGTACTCTAGAATACGCCAAAACCTACTTCTCAAACAAACAAACATACAAACAAACAAACAAACACACATTCACAATAGTAGCAGGACTTAGAACGGGCCGACTGGTTCTGATAACAGACATTAGCATCAAACTATCAAACAGGAAGTAAAGTCTATTCCTGGGCGGGACTTGATGTTGATGGATTATCGCTCAGATGATGAAAACTTGAGATCAAAGATGAAAGGCAAACGTTTCTTTCATCTTCTCTTTGTTGTATTGACGGGAGGGAAACCCTCGTTTTTGTCGTATTAAGTTCTTAAATGTGTTTTACTGACGGGCGCCTGTATATAAACGCTCTTCATTCGTCTTGTTTTACAGTGTAGATAAACGCGATGATCGTTTAAAGTTAGAATAGTCTGAATTTACTCACATTGAAAACACGAGCATCTTTGGAGGAGCGGCCGTTTACGACGACTCGACACATTTTCTCTTTTTGACGGGAGGAGATAAAAACAAGCCGCTTAAATCGTCATATTTGATCGGACCTATAAAGTATTTATTTATACGTACGGGTCATATTCTCACTAAACACACAGTAGCTGTAGTTTAAAAGCACAGCTTTGAAACGGCTCCTTCTCCTCCTGTTATAATATATGTTTTTATTTATGGACGACTTTCAGGACGGTCAAGGTCACCTTAAAGACGCCGATAAAAAAACGACACTAAATATCAAGACGTTACGGAAAGGACGTGCAATAAAGAATAAAAATAAACGATAGTGAGACGATGCAGGAAAAATGTCAGGAATGTTCCTTTATGCACAAATTATTCTTCTACAAATATATGGTGTTTGTCCAGAACCTTGTCCTGGTCCAGACCCGTCTGCCACTCCTGCACGGCTGAAACTCACACTATTGATTTCCTGCTATAAATGTGGGAGCACAGTCGATCTGTCACTCAGACAGCCAGTCGTCCAGAAAACCATCAGACAGCCAGTCAGTGGGTCGTCTGGCAAGACAGGTAATCCGTCAGCCCGACGTTCAGTACCAGAACCGTTCATCTCAGAGGACAGGGAGGTTCTGAGCAGCAAGCATGGACTGCAAATGTATTTCCCAACGCCGCCAATGTCTGATGTTCATGCTTTAATACACACGATTCCTCCTCTGACAGCTGAGACGGGCTCAACTCACCAGAACCGATGCGCCACAGGAGGAAGAACTTTTCAGAACTATAATAGTTGGGAGTATTTTAAGTAATCCCCTCAGTTTTATCAGACAGACGGACACGATGACCTTCAGGGGCATCAGCCGACATCAGCTGATGAAGTCTTCAGGGCGTCTAGTGTGTCTGTCCATCATGTGTGGGTCATGTGTGGGTCATGTGTGGGTCATGTGTGGGTCATGTGTCGATCATGTGTGGGTCATGTGTCGATCATGTGTGGGTCATGTGTGGGTCATGTGTGGGTCATTTGTGGGTCATGTGTCGATCATGTGTGGGTCATGTGTGGGTCATGTGTGGGTCATGTGTCGATCACGTGTGGGTCATTTGTGGGTCATGTGTCGATCATGTGTGGGTCATGTGTCGATCATGTGTGGGTCATGTGTGGGTCATTTGTGGATCATGTGTAGGTCATGTGTGGATCATGTGTAGGTCATGTGTGGGTCATGTGTCGATCATGTGTGGGTCATTTGTGGGTCATGTGTCGATCATGTGTGGGTCATTTGTGGGTCATGTGTTGGTCATGTGTGGATCATGTGTGGGTCATGTGTGGGTCATGTATGGGTCATTTGTGGGTCATGTGTTGGTCATGTGTGGATCATGTGTGGGTCATGTGTGGGTCATGTATGGGTCATGTATGGGTCATTTGTGGATCATGTATAGGTCATGTGTGGGTCATGTGTCGATCATGTGTGGGTCATGTGTGGGTCATGTGTGGATCATGTGTAGGTCATGTGTGGGTCATGTGTGGGTCATGTGTGGGTCATGTGTCGATCATGTGTGGGTCATGTGTCGATCATGTGTGGGTCATGTGTGGGTCATGTGTAGGTCATGTGTGGGTCATGTGTGGGTCATGTGTTGGTCATGTGTGGGTCATGTGTGGGTCATGTGTTGGTCATGTGTCGATCATGTGTGGCTCATGTGTAGGTCATGTGTGGGTCATTTGTGGGTCATGTGTGGGTCATGTGTGGATCATGTGTATGTCATGTGTAGGTCATGTGTGGGTCATGTGTGGGTCATGTGTGGGTCATGTGTGGATCATGTGTAGGTCATGTGTAGGTCATGTGTGGGTCATGTGTGGATCATGTGTAGGTCATGTATGGGCCATGTGTAGGTCATGTGTGGGTCATGTGTGGGTCATGTGTGGATCATGTGTAGGTCATGTATGGGTCATGTGTAGGTCATGTGTGGGTCATGTGTGGGTCATGTGCGGGTCATGTGTAGGTCATGTGTAGGTCATGTGTGGATCATGTGTAGGTCATGTGTGGATCATGTGTAGGTCATGTGTGGGTCATGTGTGGGTCATGTGTAGGTCACGTGTGGGTCATGTGTGGATCATGTGTAGGTCATGTGTGGATCATGTGTAGGTCATGTGTGGGTCATGTGTGGGTCATGTGTAGGTCACGTGTGGGTCATGTGTGGGTCATGTGTGGATCATGTGTAGGTCATGTATGGGTCATGTGTAGGTCATGTGTGGGTCATGTGTAGGTCATGTGTAGGTCATGTGTGGATCATGTGTAGGTCATGTGTAGGTCATGTGTGGGTCATTTGTGGGTCATGTGTGGGTCATGTATGGGTCATGTGTGGGTCATGTGTGGGTCAAAACACGAGCCGGTCTTTTTACAGTGTTCACATTCCTGCAGTCAAGAATGTCCGGTTTTAATGAATTGGACAGGATCCAGGATCAGCAGCGTTACAGATCTCTCCTACACAGAGAGAATAAAATACGGCTGCAGCACAAACCCACAAATATCAAAAAGGGTAAGATACAAACCCAGGGGAGAGCATGTAGCATCTAAGCTACGTCAAAAACCATCACGTCTTTTTTTCTCTGCTGATATTCGACCCTCAGCTTGGATTTATACGATGTTTAAAAATGTAAAATACTGAAACTTACTGTTTCTCTTGACGTCTTAACCAGGAACTAGTCACACCCCGTCGGCCCCGACATCAAAGGTACATCCCCAAAAAGCCCCCCATCCCCTGCATTGTAGAAATAATCCACCTGATTGAAGTTATTTCCGCAGATTGATTTACAATGTTACATCTTAAATTAACTGTTTGTATTTACTGTATATATATATTTCAAGGTATTGTTCTAAAGATGATTCTTTGAGACGCGTGGTTCTCGCAGGACAAAGATGCTATAAACAAAATATAACGGTGTTAAAGATTAAACTACTCTACATAAATATACAAAAACTTATGGGTCATAAAAATTTGAGACTAACCCATTAAAAACTGTTTTTGAGAAATGTCCATAAACACTGTTTTTCGTAAAAAAAAGAAAAAAGAAGCTCCCCCTAGTGAATAAAATATAAACTACTAGAGTAAAGTATGACATTTAAGAGATAAAACTCGTCCAGTCCATTTATATCCACTAAATTTGGACGAAGTCGGACCAACGGTCAAGAAGTAATGTCCAAAAAAACCTGTGTTTTTTCATAAACACTCCCCCTAGTGAGTAAAATATGAACTATTAGAGAAAAAAACCATGGAAAGAAGAAAAGATCTCGAAGTCGATTCTTACGCAGTAAAAAGGTCTGAATTGGACTGTTGAGTTCTTTTATTTCCGATGCTTTAAGCCACTTAAGCTGATAATACTTACATACTTTCATTTGAATGCAGTTTTACTCGTAACAGAGTATTTTTTCCAGTGTAGTATTCGTACTCGAGTATGAGTCTCACTACTAATCTGGTAGTCCAGCCCTTTGATCCGTCTGCTGCTGATTATCCTTAAATCTGACTTTTCTTTCTTTTAAACCAATGATTAACATAAATTACGATGTGAGTCTTTTTCTCGCACTAAGCGTCTTTAATTATTTGCTTGGTTAAACATCGTTCCACTTGCTCCTGCTGACGAAACCCACAGAGAATCAGTTTCTCCCTCGGGGCCGTGGAGTCGGCGCTGCGCTACAGAGCCACCGTTAAATCTACCCGACGACCGTAGAAACTCCGCCATGAGTCCATCACCTGTCAATCATCGAACAACAACAACAGAAGGAGGAAGTCAGGATGAAGGGGGAAACATTCGGCAGTGAAAGGGTTAAATGGAGGTTGAATACTTCTGGATTCATCAGACGGAGAGCCAAGCGTCTAAATGAATGCTAATGTTCAAACAGGGGCCCATTAGAGCTAATTAGTGACGATAAATCACCCTGGTGAGTAAAATATGAACTATTAGATCATAGAATAGGATTTAGTCAAAGAATCCCATCGATCTACAGTGGAGAAATGATGGCCCCCCTAGTGGTGGAACTATACAAGCGACATTTACCAAAATCAATCCAGTTCCTCCTCACACTGAGGTCTATGTGGGTATACATTTTGAAAACGATCCGTGTCACAGCTTTTGAGTTATGGCGTTAACAGAGAGGACTGCGGCGGTGGACGTGAACAGAAATGCTCAAGCGTAAATTTACTTATTTTCCCCCCAAAAGTTTTTTGTTCCAACGTTTAGATTTAGATTTAATATTGGGAGCTGATTGTGGACAAATGTTGCCATTAAAATCCACTCCTGCGACTTTTACAAACGGCGCCCTATAGCTGTGATGTTTGTGATGCAACATCCTGTCGGAGTCTCCGGGTCACGACGGTGAAACTCTGTCCGTCGTTTCTGTAACGCTGCAGCAGACTCTGATGATGATGATGATGCAACGGACGCTCCGTAGGAAAAGAGAAAGAGCTGGCGTGCGGGGCGACCCCCAGCTGACCCGGTACGCACTCTCTGCTGACTCCGCCCTGAATCCTCACCGCCGATCGTGTTTTATTTCCTCTCTCTTTCTTACGTATCACTTTTAGAAAAGTTATTAGTTGGATCTCAGACCTTATTTGACTTCCCAACCATCATCTTTACGGGGGGGACCCTGAGGGGGGAGGGGCCTTTCTGGGCGTCTTCATCTCTTAGACTCCTGACGTGAGTTAGAAGTGAGATCTCGGATGTTAGCCGGCGCTAATTAGAGGCAGCGTCAGATACTGAGGAATCTGGAGGGCTGAGGGGGGGCCGAGGTTCTGTCCTCTGAGGATACCGAGGGGAGGGGGGTGAGTGAGAGAGAGAGAGAGAGAGAGAGGGAGAGAGAGAGGACGGCTGTGAATGATAGTTAAGTAAGCCTCTTATTCTCTGATCTGAAGAAGGGAACAGAAACAAGACGGCGCAGAGATGTCGGAGTGTCTCTTCACTTTATTCTAATGACCCAGATCCTCTTCTCATCCCTCACACTATGACATCACCAAAGGTTTGAGGATTAAAAATAAGACCCAGAGTTTGTTTAGTCAGACGTGATGAAGCGGAAGTCGCTTCTAAAACAACGGATTGCGTAAAACACCGGAGAAATGATCCGAGCCTGAGCAGAAACTAGAATTTAAACAAAGGCGAGAAGAAGAGGCACAACTCCTCTTCCTCTCCAGAGCCGTGGGTGAAGTAGGAATAGCATTCAGGCCAGGAGGAAGATGAGCTGACATGGTTACGAAGACGTGCTCAGATGTCGCTGTTGTCTTGTGTCGAGGGTCTCGCTGCGAGGACCCCAGGGGTGCTTGGTTCTGTGTGGGCGGGGTTTACCTGAGAGAAGGTCCAGGTGAGCTTCATGTGTTTGGTGGCTGCGTAGCTGCACTCCAGCAGCATGGGTCTGCTGTTCACCTCCACCAGACACTTGTTGTCGTCGTCGTCGATGGTGGGACTCAGAACCCCCAGGTGGATCTGCTGGGAGCTGGTGTAGTAGACGTTCTGCTGGGAAACACAGGAAGGAGGAAAGATGAAGTTCTGGACCGGTTCCCGTGACGACAGCGAGTCTCCACAGAGTCCAAGAGTTCAAGTAAACATTTCATCAATCAGTCAATCATTAAGTCAATCCGAAACACAGTTTTCGTAAAGAATGCGCCCCCTAGTGAGTAAATATGAACTACTATAGTAAAATAATTATAATATATAAAATATATATATATAATAATATAAAATTTACATACGAGACAGACTCTTATAACCAAATAAATCAAACCAAACGCGTAAAAACTCAACACAAAAACTGATGCATAATCTTTTTACTCACTAGGGGGAGCTTTTCTCTTATTTGATGAAAAACACTATTTTCCGACATAATACAAAAACTATTTCACGGATAAATTAAAAATTTTATTTCCCCATTGACTTTAGCGTGAGGAAGAACTGGATAGATTTTTGGGAAAGGTTGGTTGTGTATTTCTGACACTAGGGGGAGCTGTGGCTTTAAAAACGGTCATAATAACATCAATAATAATTCCATCATTCATCCATCGCTCCAATTTAATCCATATTTAGTGGGAATGAATCGACTCCAGGAGATTTTTCTTGCATATAAATCATGTTTTACACTTGGAGTTTATATTTTTACCCACTAGGGGGAGCTTTTCAAAAATGAAAAACACTGTTTTTTGGACGTAACTAACGTAGGTAATGTACCCGTAGAACCTTACCGGTTTACTTTTCCGAATGCCAGATCTTTAAGAAGACCCCCGCAGAAAGCTGCGGTAACAAGGACGACTGTAAGTAGGCTAATTTATGAATATGAAGTGTTTTCTTTTTATAACCTCACCTGTAACGTTTGTGGGCTCTCTAAATAACATCCCTCCTGTTCTCAGTGCAGGGGAGAAAACAAACAGGCCACCTGTTACTGATCCAATTACCAAGAAAAAGAGAAAGGCAGCGGGGAAAAAAAAGGAAGTAAATATTCAGCGGCTCCTAATGAGGATGAGGATGAAGAAGACGATTCCAGCTGAATATTAGCCGAGGATATTCTGCATACCTGAAAGAACACGGACATGGAAATCAATGCAAATGTTGGCCCAGTTTCTGAAGCACACCTAATGCGGTCCAAGAATTCTAACCGTGAAGCGAGGCCCGACTTTGCTGCAGGCCGACGGCGCGGCACAAAGGATCGCAGAAACCCGACACCTGTGATCCGATGAAAGGGATCAAGGTCGAGACGAAAATTCAAACGAGCAGGTGAAGTCGAGGATGTACGGAGGGAGTGACACCAGAACCGGCAGAACGTGTGTGTGTGTGTGTGTGTGTGTGTGTGTGTGTGTGTGGGGAGGCTCTCAGGAGGTAATTGATGTGGATAATGACCGTCTTGCAGGAACAGAACATTTCTTGACAGGACCCATTATCACACTGTGGACCAGCCAAAGAGCTTTTAAGCTGCTGTTAAAGAACAGATGAATGTGTGTGTGTGTGTGTGTGTGTGTGTGTGTGTGTGTGT
Organism: Lophius piscatorius; assembly: GCA_009660295.1. Taxonomy (NCBI): domain Eukaryota; kingdom Metazoa; phylum Chordata; class Actinopteri; order Lophiiformes; family Lophiidae; genus Lophius; species Lophius piscatorius. Next base: position 33,927 of record VRLP01004946.1, on the reverse strand, counting down.
GTGTGTGTGTGTGTGTGTGAACCTCTGGATGCTGCTGACGGAGGATTGGTGATGCCTTTGTGTATCTGTGCGTTTGCGCTAACAAGAGCGATTAAACTCGCATCTGTCTATAGATTCTTCTTAAAGCCGTCTCCTCTCCCGTCACGGGTCTCTCAGAACCGCCCGCAGGGCCCGCTTCTGATGGAAGTCCACATTAACCCTTTAATGTCCTGCTCAGCTGTTTGGTTGAGCACATTTTGTGTCTCTATATCTTTTTGAAATACGTGACTATGCTAAACAGTAAGGGGCCGAGGATGGAGCCCTGGGGGACGCCACATGCTAAACGCCCTGTGGGGGAGGCGTGACCTTGGCTGTTTCAGAAATTCTTCCATAAGTAGGATTTTTATGGCGTTTTAAAGGGTGTGAGGGCTTATTATAGAGAATTACTTCATACACCCAAATAAAGTATTTATTTAGCTGATCAGATCAAAACTTTCCATGGATGCAGCATTTCTGATTAAAAACATGCTTAGCGCAATGATTTGTCATTTTATGGTAAATTTACAATATATAAAAAAATGTAGTTAATAAGTTCCCCGAAGAAATAATTGTTTTCTTTTCTTGTGGAGACATTAAAGCGCTAACAGAAAAAAATAAAAAGCCCCTAAGTGTCGCAGATTTCCTGTTTTTTTAACGTCTTCCTGCAGCCTTGTGAAGTTTAAACTACTTTATTGAAGTGATAAAATCTCTGGCTTTAAGTCCTACGAGACGTTTCAGAGATAAAAGACGTCGGATCCAACCTTGAAAAGGTTGCTAGCTTGAAGGCTAGCACCGCTCTGACAGCTGTGAACCTTATTATTCGTCCTTTCTTATTAGCTACAAACTGCACTTTCTACTTTCTGACTCTTATTACTTATTATTGGCGTATTGAAGTGAAGGCGACCACCGTGATGGCGACCACCGTGATGGCGACCACCGTGATGGTGACCACCGTGATGGTGACCACGGCGAAGCCTCGTGAACTCAGCTTCTTCCCCGGCCCCTCCCTGGTTGATCTCTCGCGGATAACAAAACAGCTGGAACACGACGCTGCAGACTGACTTCTGTCCCTCATCTGAACCTAAACGGTTATAAGATCTAAGTTGAGACTCTTCTTACAGACAGCAGAGGATGAAGACAGACAGACCAATCGCTGGTGCCCCCCCGCCCCCCCCTCGCCCCCACACTCCAGACGAGCGCACAGAGACGCCATGACAGCCGCAAAGTGGTCTCAGTATCTAATCAAGAGATTCATCTAGACGAGTGGAGGAGAGAGAGATGATTTTTAGATTTTTAAAAGCACAGCTTCTTTTTAAAAATTAATTAAATCCTTTTTTTAAATAATTTTTTAAAATTATAACCATTATTCATATATTTTTTATTTATTTATTCTTTTTATTCTTATTTTCGAACATTTACATTTTTCGTTTATTATTTCAATAATTTTTTTTTTGATTTAATTTTTTAAATTTTACATTTTTTCTTTTATAATTTTTTATTTCATTTTATTATTTGATTAATTTGAGATATTTTCTTTTGGTTCTTTACTTCTTTGTCACGCCGACTTCTATCATTCTAGAGCAGATCTCCTCCTCCTCCCCCTCCTGCTCCTCCTCCTCCTCCTCCTCCCTCTTCATCCTGCTGACATAAAGGAACATCTCTGCTCGTCCCAGGAGGAAGTTCTCCAGCTGACATTTGTGTTCTGTTCTGAACCTCGGCCCAAACTCCGACTTTAACTCCCAGTGAAAAACAGTTTGTGAGGAAAACAAAAACATTCATCGTAAACATCTCCATCTAAAACCTTCCACTGAAAGAGAGAGAGAGAGAGTGAGAGAAGGTGTGAGAGAGAGAGGGAGAGAGGGAGTGAGAGAAGGTGTGAGACAGTGAGGGAGTGAGAGAGTGAGGGAGTGAGATAGTTATTGATAAAGTGAATTACTTCAGCGTAGCACCAACTCTTTCTACCTCCGCTGTAAAATCATCACGTCTTAATAGTCGTATAATTTTACCGGCAGACTGTGACGACTTTTCTTCTTCTCTGATTTTTAAATTAAAGCTGGTCAAAAATTCACAACTTTGTAACCAGGAATGTAACGATGTTTCCTCTCCATCGCTGATGAAGAGTCGCTGACAAACAAATGTTCTCTCACTCACACATACACACACACACACACAAACAGACACACACACACACACACATACACACACACACACACAACATACACACACACAACACACACACACACACACACACACAAACAGACACACACACACACACCTACACAAACACACACAACATACAAACACACACACACACACACACAACATACACACACACACACACACAACATACAAACACACACACACACAACATACACAGACATGTACACACACACTCACACACACACACACACACAACATACAGACACACACATACACACACACAAACAGACACACACACACATACACAAACACACACACTCACACACAACATACAAACACACACACACAACATACAAACACACACATACACACACACAAACACACACACACACATACACAAACACACACACTCACACACAACATACAAACACACACACACACAACATACACACACACACAGACATGTACACACACACTCACACACACACACACAACATACACACACACACATACACACACACATACACAAACACACACACTCACACACAACATACAAACACACACAACATACACACACACACACACACAACAGACACGTACACACACACACACACACACACATACACACACACACAAACACACACACACAGACACAGACACACACAGACACACGCACACACACACATACACAAACACACGCACACACACACACACACACACACACACACAAACACACACACAAACACACGCACACACACAAACACACGTACACACACACACACACAAACACACACAGACACACACACACAAACAAACACACACACACACACACGCACACAAACAGACACGCACACACACACACACACACACACACACACACACACACACACACACAACAGACACGTACACACACACACACATACAAACACACACAAACACACACACACAGACACAAAGTTCTTGAAGACCTGTTATTGGTTTTGATTCTTGTTTAAACCCAACAACTAACTTCCTAGAAACGGATAAATCCATGTTTCTTTGTAGAAGAAAAAAAAGGTTTCTTTCTTCTCCTTTGATCAAACATCTTCTGGTTTCTTCTTCCAAATATCACATCCTTGTTCATTTCTCCGACAGCGGAGATCCGCCCTCTCAGCGCCGTACCTCGGCGTTCCTGCGGACCTTCTTCTAATCATCGTACCGCCGTGACGTCAGCTCACGACCCGCGGACCCGCCCGGATCCGTGAGAGCGTCCCCTCAGAGATGGAGATGGAGGAACGCTCACAGATGATCATGAGATGATGTTCTCAAAGGTCTCAGAACTTATCGATCCGTCGCAAACCAATCTTTCAAATCCATCAGTCGGGTAAAGGTCAAAAAGTAGGTTCTAAGGTTCTGGAAGTCCTCAGAACCAGAATGAGACACATTACCAACACAAGTAGAAAACCTGGAACAAAAGTCCACCTCCCCAGAGAAGAACCCAGAAGAACATCAAAGCTGGAGAAGAACTTGCTGAAGGAGAATGTCAGATCATCAATCTCTGAGTCCGACCTCAGGAGCAGCTGGGTGATGAGCTGAACCCGAGGAGATGTTGTGGTGGGACCTCAGAAGATCACTTCCTGCTCACAGACCCTCCAGTGTGTCGGCACCGAAGCAGTTCTGAACAGTTCTGAACAGTTCTGAGGAGCGGGCCAAGATTCCACCTCCAGTCACGAGAAGATCTGGCAGCTGGGGTGTGAATACTTTTTCACGCCGGTAATTTCAGGTATTTTTCCCTCCTTATATAAAATAAGACACACACACACACACACACACACACACACACACACACACACACACACACGTCTTTTTGTACACAAACACGTTTTTGTATCTGTCAGTTGTTAAGATACTGTATATGGATGTTCCATGGTTCTGATCCGGTAGAACTGGCTCATGCATTATTGTGTGTGCGGATATTAATTAAGAGAAAAAAGATAATCCCTCACATCCCTGCAGGTACAGGATGGGTTTTATCTTCCATTTCATTTTGTCCCGCTGATTGTAACAGAACCAGAACCTCGTCAGTGAAGAAAGTGATTAGTTCCCCACGCTGATCCGGTACCGCCTCATTATATTCTGCTGCTATCTCCTCTTTTCCTCATAACGCCTCAAAATACTGCTGAGATCTGGAGATGTTCCTGAGCGGTGGGCGAATGATGGGAGTCACTTCTCTTAAAGTCCTCCACGAGTAAACAAACAAACAAACAAACAAACAAACAAACAAACAAACAACAAGCACACAAACAAACAAACAAACAACAAACGATCTGCTAACTACTCCACTCAGGCTAAAAATGTGGGTTAGTGTGTATATGTGTGCGTGTGAAAATGAGGATGTGTGTGTGAGAGTGTGTGTGGGTTAGTGTGTGTGAGAGTGTGTGTGGGTTAGTGTGTGTGAGAGTGTGTGTGGGTTAGTGTGTGTGGGTTAGTGTGTGTTTGAGTTTGTGTGATGGAGTTTACTATAGTGTGTTTGTGGGTAAGTGTGTGAGTGTGTGTGTGAAAATGAGGATGTGTGTGTGCGTGTGTGTGTGGATTAGTGTGTGTGTGTGTGTGTGCGTGTGTGTGGGTTAGTGTGTGTGTGCGTGTGTGTGGGTTAGTGTGTGTGTGTGTGTGTGCGTGTTTGTGGGTTAGTGTGTGTGTGCGTGTGTGTGGGTTAGTGTGTGTGGGTTAGTGTGTGTGTGCGTGTGTGTGGGTTAGTGTGTGTGTGCGTGTGTGTGGGTTAGTGTGTGTGTGTGTGTGTGGGTTAGTGTGTGTGTGCGTGTGTGTGGGTTAGTGTGTGTGGGTTAGTGTGTGTGTGCGTGTGTGTGGGTTAGTGTGTGTGTGCGTGTGTGCGTGTGTGTGGGTTAGTGTGTGTGTGCGTGTGTGGGTTAGTGTGTGTGTGCGTGTGTGTGGGTTAGAGTGTGGATACCCGACAGATAACCGGGTCGGTTCGGTCCTGATACCCAATCCGACATGAAGCTTTCTAAATATATTGGTGAAAGCCCGGTGTTAGAATAAATCATAAATAATGGATCGGGTCTGTGTCTCTGAAACTTCTCAGACGACATCAAACGTCAGACGCAGCTTTGCGATCTCTCTCCTCTCAACGACCGTTTTTTATTTCTTCCGACAAAAACAAAATCGGACGTCCGTAATCGTGACCGGAATGCTTTCGTGTTCCTGTGGGCGTGGCTTCGCTCGTATCAATTTGTCATTAATGAATCAATTAAGCGAGGAAGATTATTTTGTCTCCAGGAGGAAGACGAGGAAGAAGAAGTCTGGGAGACAGAAAAACGCCGACACAGCTGTTTCTGGAACTGCTGTGTGACCCGGATGAACTTGTCGGGAGTTTCCGACGTGGAGACACCGTTTCAAGTCATTAACTGTACTGACAATGGAGGCTCGGCTCGGAGGGAAAGCTCCTCTGGATGCCGGGTCGGGTGCAGATTGGAGTCTGGTTCTGGTAGAGTGTGACTCATTATCACCGCAAACAAGATGAAGATGAAGATGAAGAGATTGTTGTTTTTTTTACCCGTCTGTAGTCTGACCAACAATCAAACTTCTGATTTCTGAGCTCCTGACTTTTGTTTACCGTCCGTGTGAGTTTTTACCTTTGTGAACTCAAACCCAACCTGCTGAAAAATGAAACAACGCATCATTCTGGCACCTGGTGCCGACAGACGGAGGTCTTTGGGTCTGAACCCGACCTTACAGTCATGGAGTAGAACCCAACATTCAGCTTTTCTCCGTCTTAAAGCAATAGAACGGGTCAGAATGAAGGGGACGGAATGAAGGGGACAGAATGAAGGGGACAGAATGAAGGGGACAGAATGAAGGGGACAGAATGAAGGGGACTGAATGAAGGGGACAGAATGAAGGGGACAGAATGAAGGGGTCAGAATGAAGGGGACGGAATGAAGGGGACGGAATGAAGAGGACAGAATGAAGGGGTCAGAATGAAGGGGACAGAATGAAGGGGTCAGAATGAAGGGGACAGAATGAAGGGGACTGAATGAAGGGGACAGAATGAAGGGGACAGAATGAAGGGGACGGAATGAAGGGGACGGAACGAAGGGGACAGAATGAAGGGGACAGAATGAAGGGGACAGAATGAAGGGGACAGAATGAAGGGGACGGAACGAAGGGGACGGAACGAAGGGGACGGAATGAAGGGGACGGAATGAAGGGGACAGAATGAAGGGGACAGAATGAAGGGGACGGAATGAAGGGGACGGAATGAAGGGGACGGAATGAAGGGGACGGAATGAAGGGGACAGAATGAAGGGGACAGAATGAAGGGGACGGAATGAAGGGGACTGAATGAAGGGGACGGAATGAAGGGGTCGGAATGAAGGGGACGGAATGAAGGGGACGGAATGAAGGGGACGGAACGAAGGGGACGGAACGAAGGGGACGGAATGAAGGGGACGGAATGAAGGGGACGGAATGAAGGGGACGGAATGAAGGGGACGGAATGAAGGGGACAGAATGAAGGGGACAGAATGAAGGGGTCAGAATGAAGGGGACAGAATGAAGGGGACAGAATGAAGGGGACAGAATGAAGGGGTCAGAATGAAGGGGACAGAATGAAGACAGAATGAAACAGAACATAGAGGCAGAGCTGAGACCCACTGACCTGGGGGGTCATCCCGTGGCAGAGGTACATGATGGGAATGTTGTCGGTGTCGGGTCCCTGGTCCAAACACAGGTTGTCTCGTAGACTGTTCTTCAGCTGCCAAAACCAAAAGACAGATAAAACCCGTCAAAACCAAAGAGCTGTAAAGAAAGGTACTGACATGATGTAACGTGAAGCTGACCCGCTGGTTCTGTGGAGGATTATATCATTATATTGTTACCCTACTTCTCTTTATTATTATTATTATTATTATTGTTCTTTCCACACCTTTAAACTCTTTCACACTTTAAGCTATAGAAAACATTCAACTATTAAAACATTCAACTATTAAAACATTCAACTATTAAAACATTCAACTATTAAAACGTTGGTTATTAAACCACGAGTGCTACCACTTTTTCACATTTAAACCTTTAAAACTTTTAAAGACAGAAACATTTGATGGCAAGAATTTCCCCATTGAAATCAATGGAGCATTACCCAGAATGCATAGCGATATCAGACCATGAGTGATGTTGGAGGTACCATTAGTGGCAATGCACCTGTGTGAGCAGACGGTCTCTCTCTCTCTGTTTCTCTCTCTCTCTCACTGTCTCCCAGTGTCTCTCTCTGTGTTTCTCTCTCTGTCTCCCAGTGTCTCTCTCTCTCTTTCTCTCTCTCTCTCTCTCTCTGCATCACTAATTAGCCCATTATGAGCGAGGAAGACTCCACACAGCTCTATTATGTGGCTAAAGTGAAGACAAATGGAAGCGCTGTGGGCGAATTATCCTACTGCCTGCCAGGAGAAGGTCGAACAAATACTTTACACTACCCTTCACCTTTTTTTGGCAGCGGGGGAGTAATATTTCAAAGAGGGAAAACCATCTGTTCTCTCTGGATTCTAGGTTACGCCAATAATTTGGCTTAATGCCACAGAATTATAGATTAATAGCACAATATAATAATAATATATAATAATAAAACTTTACAATATGTGTCATTAACACGGGTCAATCCCCATACCTCCGTTTGTCCTTGTGCCCTCAAACATTTACATTTTACATACAGCCGCTCCGCCCACTGACCTACAGTCGCCCACCTGAGTTTCCAGATTACAAGCAAAGAAAAGTATTTAATTTAAGATTGATTTGCTTGAGATAAAAATTTCTGTCCCTTGATTGAACTGATTTTCAGAATTATAATAAGACAAAATGTCTTCAAACAGAATTTCCTTCTTCTTAAAATGAGGAGAAAAATAAAATCTTATTCCTCTGCTGGGATATTCTGCGAACCATCGCCGGACCTGGTACCTGGTTCTGACCCGCTCAGCATTAGCCGGGATACCTGACTGAGAAAAAAGAAGATAGATTTTCTTCAAACATGTGAAACTTAAAGAAAGATGGGTTTTCTTCTGAGACAAAAACGAGGATTCTTTAAGTTTCTTCACATTTAGCAGCTAAGACCTGGATCATCATGTCGATACTTTGGAGGTGACGTCACCGGAGCCAGTGGAGGGGAAAACGACGGTTGCTAAGCAACTAAGCTAACAGAGAACACTCTGGCCCTGGAGGCTAACCTTCGTTAGCATAAGACCGTTGACAGAACATAAGACCGGTCTCACCTCCAGCGATAGGAAAGAACGAAAAGCGGTGACCTTATTTTCCCAAACACGTCCTCATCCTCACTCTTTCCTGCTGTTGTCAATCACCATGGCAACACCCCACCAGAGCCGCGGTGGGTTCATCCCTCCCACTCCCACACCTCCACGCCATGAAGTGTTTGAGCCTCCATTACTCACGAATCTCGTGGTGTTTGAGGATGGAGAGAAGATAATGGGTGGAGATTCTGTCCCTGGGATGAACCCAGGGTTCAGCAGAGGTTGTTGGGTTTATTCCCTGAACTCCTGTGTGAACCTGGAGATTCAGGACCGTTCCAGTCTGCGGTCTGTATTTCTGCGCTTCGACGAATATCTTTTTTTTTGCCACCACATAAATTATACGCAGAGAAAATATTGTTGAACAGGAATAACTTTGCCTGAATAAAAGAAGTTCTACTTTGTGCTGAAGGTTTCGTTTCCAATCGGGTCGGCGGATTATATCGGATTATAGCAGAAGAAGCAATCAGAGAAAAAATGTGAAAATTAAACACGTTAAAAACGTTTTTCTTAGCAATAATTCTACTAGCAGCCGGCAGTTATCCGATATTTATCATTTTCTGTGTACTAAAGTTGAGATGTGCTTTTAGAGTGAAGAACTGGAATCAGGATTAAGAAACAAACAGAACACCATAAACCCAGTTTAAATCCAACTGACAGAAACGTAATTTACATTTAATAATATTAGTTTCTTCTCTTTTAAAATAACGATCGTGTCATTTATTTAGATTATTCTTATTCATGAAATCCTTTTCAAGGACTTGACTTTCCTCTTTCTTGACTGGATCTGCTCAGTTATTAGATTTAACGCAAAGTTTCTTTTTGAGCGACTTTGATACGATCAGATTAGGACCGGAGGATTAATCCATAAATGAATCATTTCTGCAGGACGAACATTCTGCAACATTTTGGATTCATTGTATAAACTACACAAAGCTAGTTTGTTGCGCTCCATCTCACCAGAACTGAAAGTTTCAGAAGATGACCTTATGGGTGTTGTTTACCTCTGACCAGGGGGATTATGGGAGTTGTAGTTTGTAGTTTAGAAGAATTATTTTTGTCGTCACTTGGATCCACTCGGAATAAAGATTGTGGATTCATTGTTGTTGTTGTTGAAAAAAAAAAGAGCCCACTCTCTGAGTGGGTCCAGATGTTACGATATCTTATCTAGAGCTAAGCTAAGCAGGCTAGCATAATATGGCTGCGCTAACATCACGTAGCGCAGGTAGAAACAGGAGTTGTAGTTTCTTATCGCTCCTAAACTACTTCTTCAGGTGACTTAACTTCTATCTCTTCTCTTCCTGACACTTTATTTCTCCGTTGTTTCATGAAGGCTACTCATCTCTCTCAAGTAGTAACATGGAGGGAATGCAGTAAAAATACTGGGAGTGAACCCTTCAGTGCCCACATACAAACTTCTATCTGGGTTACACACCGACAGCAAATGGTGGTTTTTTAAATTTATTTCTCATATCCATAATTAAGTGAAATATGATGTTACTGGTAAAATATATTTCCAAGGATGATTGATTGGCACGATTGACGACTAGTGGGTTTATTAAGAGGTTATCTACAAATATGCGAACAGATGGTTCTAAAGTATATTACGTATTTGTTCTACAGGTGCGTCACAATTTTGTAGTTCCCAAAGTCTGAACAGAATTGAGAAAAGAAGGTTTTCTGGTTTTCAGCTCCTAATTCATGGAAAACAAAAATTGCCAAAGTAATCAAAGCCATGTGACCTTCAATGAATTTAAAGCCGTCGTGTGTTTGAAAGAGTTTTACATCATGTTTCCAGGTCATGTTGCTGCTCCTCTCGGTAAGACCTTCCTCATAAAACAGATCCCTGATGTCAGTGGAGCTCAGCTGGTTAAATAAAGCTTGTACAAAATTAAAAAAAATGAATCTTAACTGTAAGTGTTCGGCAGACAGCGAGATAATCACATTGATGTCCAGCGCACCTTCATTAGCGGCTTTATGTTCTCGACATTCAGAGAAGCTCAAGTCTTACAGCTCCTCTAAAACGTTGGGGATCCGTTTTCGTCAGAGCCCCGCCTCCTGCACCTTTACCTCCGCTGCACTGTAAACATTCCGTGGCAGCCATCCTAAGTCCTGCCATTCAACTGACCTTTAAAGTGGCGGCTGGAATAGAAATGACTGTTTATCTGGTGGAGCGCCGTGGTCATCCCTCTGGGTCCCGCTCCAGCGTTCCCCATAAATCTTAAGCCTCTACAAACACTAATACGTAAAGGTGAATGAATCCACCGCACCCCACTACTGCAATATTCAAAGTTCACGATGAGTGACCAGAGGGAGAGTCCTTCACTTTCTACTAATCACTTTTACGCAGAAAATCATAAAAGCGTCTTTCTCCACCTGCTGAACAGAAACAGTCGTCACACTGGCTCCAGACAGGAAACTAAAGCTACTGTCTAACAGCTGCAGGATTTTAGATCAGTTGTCGTTTCATTCCAACTACCGGATGAATCAAAGATCCGCGATGTAGAGCCGAGGCTCACCATGCGTCCGCTAGGACTCTACGACCCGTCGGACCCTGTGGCCCCGTTCTGGCTGTGGATAAATGTGAATAACGGTTTGTTGTCCAGAGTTTAATCGGACCCAGCCACTAAGGGGTCGCATCCGGTGTTCTTCTGGTGCCGGTCCCAAACCCAGATTAATGGGGAGGGTTGCGTCGGGAAGGGCATCCGGCGTAAAACCCGTGCCAAATCCATGTAACCTACGGGGAATACATATAATCCATGGAAATGTTGAGATGTCAATCAATCCTCGAGTATTGGTTCCCGAGTTACGATTGGAGTTGATTATCCAAAACCAACGTAAGCCAAAAGATCTGGACCGCCTGGCACAGAACCGAAGTGAAGCTCAAAATGGGCCCAGTTTGGGAACCACTGCTCTAACCGGGAGAGAATAGTTGGGTCAGCTGGGATTGGCTCCAGCCCTTTCTTGACCCTGAGCAGGATCAGTGTTTACAGAAAACGAACAAATGGACCTTCTTCCTGGTGTCAGGGTTTTGGCGGGACCGCTAGAAGGCGCCGCCAAAAGATCAGCAGATCAAACCGGGAATAACTCAGTTTTCCCAAACCCACTGAATGCCTTTCATTTTCAACAACTTGGGAAAGCGTGAACATGACCTCATCTCTTTGTTCCACATTCACCTGGAGCGCGTTGGTTCTTCTCTCTTCTGTTAAACCAGAGAAGAAGACGTAAACATGGCTTCACACCCGAGGAGCGCTTGTTCTCTCCAGACGCTCTGGTGAGAGTTTGTTTTTGTCGAATATGTAAACTTCATCTCTACATCTCTCAGATGTCGCCGTGGCAACACTTTCATCTCACGCGCTCAGATCCAAACCCCCCCGCAACCAACAGACACACGAGGTGGCGCCGAGGCTTTTTTTTCTTCTCCACAGCTTCACAGGAGGAGGGCGCCGTTCAATTCATTCCATCATCAAATTCAGAAGGCTAAACTAAATCCACAATCCCCACGTTGTGAATTAAAGGGCTAAAAAGAAAAATGAGGCAGCGATCAAAATACACAATCAGAAATAAAGTACTTTAGGAGTCGGCGAAGAACGACTTCCTTCCTCTTCCTCTATCAGCAGTGGGAGTGGGAGTGCCGGGATCCTTCTATACGGCTTCCAATAGATTACTGTCATTTTTTCAATTATGCAAAATCCTCCCACGACCGTCAGCCGGAGAGAAGAGAGAATTTCCATGCAGGAATTAAGTGGCGTAGAAAAGGTTCATCCTTTCAATCCCCCCCCCCCTCATTTGAAGAGCAGAGAAGAACGAACGTTCCACGTTTGAGAGGAATGACACTCGGCTTTAATGGAAAAGTTAATGGATCCACAAACCCGAAGAAGTGAAGTTAATGGACGTTTGTTAAATTTACCAGGCGGAACATTCCGGAGCGTTTCACGTGACGTTTTGTTTCATTCCTGTAAATTAGTCTGCGTTAAAACTGACAGTCTTAAAGGATTTTTTTTTGTTTATTTCTATGCAGGACTCAACCGAGTGTTTTGAGGCATGAACATCTTGTTTGGTCAAAAATTTTGGATTTCCAGCTAAATTAAAGAGAAATTGAATTTTAAAATACTTAAATCTTACTTTAAAATGTCTTAAATCTAGAACGGTGATTTATAGAACTTTATAAATCTCCACAGGGGGTAGACAAAAAGAAGAAAAAACATGTAAAAACGTAAATATTACAATAAAAGCAAAACAAAGAAAATGGGAATTTGAAGAAAGATTTGATTTGTCAGCTTATTTTAAAATCTCTCTTATTTTTTTCAGAAATCTTACCAAGTTAATTTTCACTTCTTCTATTGGCAGATTTTTAAAACTTATAACAAGGTAAAAAATACCCTGTATTCAATATTTATTTACTTATTAAACTACTACCTTGTCTGTTAGCGTGAACATTTTTCACGATTCCTTCTCTAATATCGATTTAATATTGTCATGAAAACATCTACATAGTTTCCCTTCAAAACTACATTTTACAAGATTACACTTGAACACATCTTGAGGATGAAAACGTAAATATTCTGCTTCGCCCAAAACTGGTCCTTACTGAATAGACATTGAAGGCATCATGCTAAATATCTCAATGCAGTGAGCTGCTAACAGCTACGTTAGCGAGCCCACAGCTATGTTAGCGAGATTATAGCTACGTTAGCGAGATGACAGCTACGTTAGTGAGATGACAGCTACGTTAGTGAACCGACAGCTAGGTTAGCGAGATGACAGCTACGTTAGAGAGCTGACAGCTACGTCAGCGAGATCACAGCTACGATAGCGAGCCAAGATCTACGTTAGCAAGCCTACAGCTATGTTAGTGAGATTATAGCTACGTTAGCGAGATGACAGCTAGGTTAGCGAGATGACAGCTACGTCAGCGAGATCAAAGCTACGATAGCGAGCCGAGATCTACGTTAGCGAACCGACAGCTATGTTAGCGAGATGACAGCTACGTTAGAGAGCTGACAGCTACGTCTACTGTGCCGACAGCTATGTTAGCGAGCCGAGAGCTACGTTAGAGAACCAACAGCTATGTTAGCGAGATGACAGCTACTTTAGAGAGCTGACAGCTACCTCAGCGAAATCACAGCTACGTTAGCGAGCCGAGATCTACGTTAGCCAGCCAACAGCTATGTTAGCGAGATGAAAGCTACTTTAGCGAGCTGACGGCTACGTTAGTGAGCCCACAACTAAGTTAGCGAGCTGAGAGCTACGTTAGTGAGCCGACAGCTATGTTAGCGAGATGACAGCTAAGTTTGCTTCAGTTTACTAACTCTATCCCTCGTTCTGACGGATGCTATGGTAACGAGATAATCAACGTTTTTCTGATTTCACCTGTCAGTGGTTTTAATGTTACGGCTGATCAGTAAAGATTCAACAATAAATACAAAAACATAATAATAATGTGACGACATTTGACACATTTAGTGGAAACAACACGTCTCAACACGTTTCTTACGGGAAAAAATAATCTTATTTTACTGCAGAAACGTTTAAAACAGTTTTAGGATTTCAAGAAAATGCAAAAGAAATGGTTCAGTCCTGGAAAAACCACTGCAGAAATTCAAAAAGTTCCAAAAATACTTTTGCAAATATTTTCACGGCTGATTCATGTGTATAAATATAAAACATAAATATATAGAATAACATATTTATAACTAAATGACATTCCTTCAATTTTGGAGAGGAAAACCTTAACATGGGGATAATAGAGATGAAATGTGGTGAGGATGATGATGATGATGATGATGATGGGCGAAAACGTTATGGAATCATCGTCAACACTGCAGTTCCTTCATTTCTTGAGATAACTCAAAAAATATTTTACGGATCATTTCCATTTTATACCCACATAGACCTTAGAGTGAGGAAGAACTGGATTGATTTTGGGAAAGGTCGGTTGTATATTTCTGGCACTAGGGGGAGCTTTTTACAAAACCACCGTCTTTCAAACATAACTTCCTAACAGTCTGTTGAATTTAGTTCATATTGGTTCAATTTACTCTGGTAGTTCATATTTTACTCACTAGGGGGAGTTTTTTTTTCTTCTTTAGGAAAAACACTTTTTTTTCCTGATTCAATTGAAAAAAGTATGTAATGGATCAATTTACACATAAATATTAGTGAGAGGAAGAACGGAATGAATTTTGGGAAATGTCGGTTTCATATTTCCGACACTGGGGGGGGGGGGGGGGGGGGGGGGGGGGCTTTAGCTTCAAAAGGTTCAGCCAGTAATTTCTCAACTGTCCATAAAATGTTTTGTTTTGTGAATTTGGTGCATAAGAATGAACTTGCAGAGATCTATATTTTATATTTTACTCTAACCGTTGAGATTTTACAGATTTCTAAAATTTATAATTTCTTTTTGACAAGAAACCCTTTTTTGGACATATCTTTAGATTTAACTTGAGGAGTTAAAACAGGGCCATTGCTTGTAGAACGCAGGGTATTGGGGACTTCACAAGTGTATTCCCTTGCCATCGGAGACGACAGCACAGCCCTCGCTTACTTTAACGGTGAAACCAAATATGATGTTTTTTTTCCTGTTGTTTTTGTTCTGTGCACAGCTACGATAACGGTGACGGGCCTCAGGGAGAGGATTCTGATCCGTTCTCCTCCACTGGCTTCCTGCTCACAGAAACTGGCATGGACCGAGTGATTCTTATTATTCCTCCCTCTTTTCTTCTCTCTTTCTATTAAAGTTTCCACCGACTCCAGAGACTCGGCTGCATCTACTTGATACGTTTTCCCCGTGGGCTCGGAAAAAAAACAAACCCACCAGAAGAGGATTAGTGAGCACAAAAGAAAAATACGCAGGAACCAGGATTATCCCACAGCTGTGAATTCCGATGATGTCAGCGTGACGTTTGTACGATGCATCTCTGAGGTTTTGAACAGGTGACCTTACCTAAACAAACTCATGCTCACTGGATCTAAAGCCTCCAACCACCGACTGAACACCTTCTTCTAATCCGTCCTGCTGAAGATCCATTCTTGTGTTTTCAGAGGATCTTCTCTGTGTAGAAGTATTTTTGAACCAAATCAGGACGGCCTACATTTCTCACTATTGATGGTGAATATTGACGAATACCTGCTGTGTAAATCTTTATTGCTATTATTAGCATTCCTACATGCTGGCTGTACTTCCTGGTTAAGATATTAGATGGAGGTCATTTGTCTGTAAACTGTAAATGAATTATTTTTGTTACTGCTGTCGTTGTATTTATACTCACTAGATACCTCCAGGTGAATATTACTACATACGGAATTTTACTAGTATAGTACTATATACTGTATGTGCTGATTAAGGTAGGCGCTCAGGTAACATGTGACTGGTGGCAGGTGTTACAGTTACTGGAGAAAACAAGTTGCCTCTTATGGAAACACACGCAAACAGAGAAAACACAAACAGTCCAAGAAACATCTTAAAAACTTAAAAACTCATGCAGAGTATTTGGACATTCAGATATTTTTTTCATAATAACGTTTTCTTAATGTGTTGTGGAATTTGCAGTGTGTATTCTTGATGTGTTGTGGTATTTACAGTGTGTTTTCTTGATGTGTTGTGGTATTTGCAGAATGTTTTAAAATGCTCTGCTATTTGCAGCTTGTTTTCTTAATATGTTCTGGTATTTTCAGAGGGTTTTCTTGATGTGTTGTGGAATTTGCAGAATGTTTTAAAATGCTCTGCTATTTGCAGCTTGTTTTCTTAATATGTTCTGGTATTTTCAGAGGGTTTTCTTGATGTGCTGTGGTATTTGCAGTGTGTTTTCTTGATGTGTTGTGGTATTTGCAGTGTGTATTCTTGATGTGTTGTGGTATTTACAGTGTGTTTTCTTAATGTGTTGTGGAATTTGCAGTGTGTTTTCTTCATATGTTGTGGTATTTTCAGAATGTTTTCTCAAAATTTTCTTTCATTTGCAGCGAGTTTTCTTCATGCAGTATGTTCTGGTATTTGCAGCGTGTTATCTCGATGTGTTGTGGTATTTGCAGCGTGTTTTATTCACGTTTTGTCAAATTGATGAAGATATATTCTGAACGACCGCGTCAGTCACTGTAAAATATTCAACGACTCAGCGTTTCAGATCCTCATCGTCAGAAATCATTTTCCTGATGAAGGACTGAAGCGTAGTAATAAATATTATTCTGCTTGTTATTCAGCGCACAACTGCCTTTAGGCTGCGAACATCTGGTGACACTTTTGTTCCCTCGGTAGCGGGAGCTCACAAATATAATATAGCTCAAATATAGTTACCGTTTAACTGACACGTGACAAACCAGCAGGAACATAAAAACCCTCTCACAGTCTTTTCCACTCACTGCTGGCAGGCTGCCAGAACAAACGCTTATTCATATTTGATCAGACTGAAGGCGAGTCTTGTTCCGGCTTCATGCTGGATTAAAACACTCCTGAATTCTTCATGCGGCTTTTTGTGACGTTTCCGTCTGCGTGGCCACCGGGCTTCACGCGACGACGGAGTGCATGTCTGAAAGTCTGGGCGGAGATCTTTGTGGATCGGCTTTGTGGACGTGTTCCTGTGGATTCCTCTACGAACGGCCTTAGATCTTATAAAGTTCTTATAAAGTTCTTTCAAGTGAACCTAAACCTTTAACACCTAAAAAGCTACTAGCGACTCTGATAATGCTAACGTGTGATCAACAAATCACACCAAGCAAAAGTTTTCTGTTAGCATCAGCAGCGGAGCTCGCTATCGTAGCCGTCAGCAGCTCATAGCATTGAGATTTTCAGCGTGATGCCTTCAATGTCTATTCAGTAACAACCGGTTTCTAGCAAAGCAGAATTGTAATGTCAAGATGTGTTCAAGTGTAATCTTTTAAAAGATTAGTTTTTGGCGAGAAACTTGAATAAAAGTTTTTTAAAGAGCAATTTGTAGATTGTTATATATCGAATCGATATCAGAGAAGGAAGAGTGAAAAATGTTTATGCTTAAAAAGAAATTACTCAAAAACATTTACCGTTTGATTTTTTTGATTTTTGTCATCAATCTATCTATGAAACCATCCATCCATCCATCCATCCATCCATCCATCCATCTGATCTCCAAGTCTGGAAAGATAGTTGCACTGGCAGTTAAGCTAACTAGCTAATGGCGGCTACAGGTAGCATTATTAAGCTGTTACCATGGTGACATGTTTTTTGACAGATGGCCACTTTTCTCCTTTAAAAAATGGTACAAATATAAACCAGGCCAACGCCGTCGTCCCCGACAACAAGGGTACATCCCCGAAATGCCCATTATGTCTAAAAAACAGTGTTTTTTTGCGATAAAAAAAACTCCTGGTAGTGAGTAAAATATGAACTAAAAGAGTGAAATACGATGTATACAAAATAAAGATGTTTGAGTAAATTAAAAAGCATCACATTTGGACTAAATCAGACCAACTGTTGAGAAACTACAGCCTGAAAACTTTTTCATATCCTAAAAAACTCTGAATAGCTCCCCCTAGTGTCAGAAATATACAAATGACCTTTCCCCAAATCAACCCAGTTCTTCCTCACACTGAGGTCTATGATGTTACAGACCTTCAAAATGATCCTTCAAAGAGTTTTTGAGTCATCGCGTTAACGCGAAGGCTCCGTGGCGGCGGCCCCCGAACCGTTCAGGCTTTTTCTGAAGGTTTAAAAACCTTGAGAGGGAAGAACAAAAGTCGAACTCACCACTCCGTAAGCGACAGTGTCGCTGTAGGACCGCAGCTCCGGGTAGATGTTGGTGAGGAACCAGCTGAAGGGTCGACACTGGAGTCTAGATCGTAGAGCTTTCCTCTCAGAAACGTCCCCGATGTCTATTCCTGAGTTCTAGAGGGACATGAAGACAGACGTTATATTTCAGCACCTCAAGCAGAAATAAGCAGAGGGGCTTCAGCGTCTTCAACAGAAGAACGATGAAGAGGTGGTTTTTTCAGCTTTATTATAACGGCTCTAAATAATAACTCCGAGACAAAAAGGATCTGATTTCTTTTATTAATGAACAAACTGTTTTCTACGGAGCCCCTCTGTGACAATGAAGAAAGGAAGAATAAAGAAGATCTGGTGGCCACGTCTTAATAAGGCCGGGGAACCACTTCTAATCTCGTGGGAACCAGATAATAACCCGCTCCCACTAATTGTTTCTTCATCGATGTCAACAGAGGGGCTCCGTAGTTTTCAGCCTACAGAGGGAAACAAACGGGTTTTCTCTACAAGGAGAAGAATGAAGAACTGAAATCAACGAGCAGTTCAAGATAGATTATTGATTTATTAATGTTTACATGAGCTGTAAACCCCACAGAGAGTGAGATGGTGTGAGACAGAACTCATGTGGATGAGTGAGAGTCACGACTGAGGTTAACGTTTACATTACAGCGCGGTAACACGATGGTAATAGTGAGGTAATAGTGTGGTAATAAAGAGGTAATTCATATGTAATATGATGTAATTACCAAAGTAATAACTATGTCATAGCTTGGTAATTAAAGCACGGTGATAAGACGGTAATAGTGAGGTAATAATGTGGTAATAAAGAGGTAATTCATATGTAATATGATGTAATTACCAAAGTAATAACTATGTCATAGCTTGGTAATTACAGCATGACACTAAGATGGTAATAGCGTGGTAAGAAAGAGGTTATTCATATGTAATAAGATGTAATTACAAAAGTAATAACTATGTTATAGCATGGTAATTACAGCATGGTGATAAGACGGTAACAGTGAGGTAATAGTGTGGTAATAAAGAGGTAATTCGTATGTAATATGATGTAATTACCAAAGTAATAATTATGTCATAGCTTGGTAATTACAGCACGGTGATAAGACGGTAATAGTGAGGTAATAGTGTGGTAATAAAGAGGAAATTTGTATGTAATATGATGTAATTACCAAAGTAATAACTATGTCATAGCTTGGTAATCACAGCACGGTAATAAGATGGTAATAATGTGGTAATAAAGAGGTAATAGTTATGTTATACCATGCAATTACCTAAGTAATAACTAAGTTACAGCTGGGTAATAACAATGGGTATATTTGGGTATGGGTAATACCCAACAGAGCAATAATGGCCAAAAAAACAAGTGTAATAATGAGGAAACTTATTTCAAGATGGAAATGAGGTAAAGCTATTTGATAAATATATAGTAATACTTTGGTAGAATGCTAACAATAAAATAGGTATAGTAGTACAATATTTGGATTAAAAAAAAAAAAATGTTGATATTAATATTGTAATAACATGATAATAATGAGGGAATACAGGTTGATGTTTTCACAGTATTAAAGGCTACTGTCAGCGTAATACCTTCCAATTTAGATTAAAATAGGTAATTACCATATTATAATGTGGAAATTCATTCCTTATGAAGGGTTTATAATTGGTTTATAACTAGTTTAGTAGTTTGTGGGCATTTTATAGATCCTTTATAAGCTGCTGTAACTCAATTAGATGAAAAAGGCAACAGTTAACCTTCACTGATTGTGTAAACATGTATCAGACGTTGCTTATAATCATTCTTTAATCGTGTATAAGGTAATTACGACCTCACGAATAACCAAATTATAAACCATTTATAAACCCTTCATGAGGATAGTCTTGTAGTAAAGTCCTACAGAAAAAGATCTAAGCGGTAAGGGGGCAGTCGAGGTGAGGAGAGGGTCCGGTTTGAGCAGCGTAGAATTGCATCTCTGCTATTTGCAGATGATGTGGTTCTGTTGGCTTCAGTCCGCGATCTCCAGCAGTACCGGAGCCTTTCCAGCTGAACGTGAAGCGGCTCACATGTGAGTCAGAACCTCCAAACCTGAGGCCGTGGTTCTCTGTCGGAAGAGGGTGGACTGTCCCCTTCAGGTTGACGATGAGCTTCTGCTCTGAGGGAAGAGCTTTAAGTATCTTGGTGTCTTGTTCTGGAGGGATGGGAAAGTGGGCCAGAAGTGTGATCAGCAGTAATGACGGTGTTGTATCGGTCCACTGTGGTGAAGAAAGAGCTGAGACTGAAGGCAAAGCTCTCAATCTACAAACCAAATCGTTCCAACCATCAGAGTCCCAAAGAATGAGGTCCAGGATACGAGCAGCTAGGATGATCTTCCTTCATGGGGGGCTGGGCTCAGCCTTAGGGATAAGGTGAGGAGCTCAGAGTGGAGCTGCTGCTACTTCACATTGAAAGGAACCAGAGTTGGTTCATCATCTGATCAGGATCCTCCAGGACTCCTCCCTCTGGAAGTTTTTGCGGGAACATCAAACTGGGGAGAGACCCAGGACTCTCTAGGGGGGATTATAAATCTCATCCGGCCTGGGAACGCCTCAGGATCCTCCAGGATGAGCTGGAGAGTGTCGTAGGGGAGAGGGACGTCTGGAAGAAAATTGATGGATGGGGAGGGGAGAACGGACTCAGGAATCGAGAAGAAGGAGCTGGATGAGGGTCGGAGCTCCTCCTGGATGAGGAACGAGGAGCGGGTGGAGAGAGGGTGGAAGTGAAGATAAATTCACTTTGGAGAATTGAGGTGGTGATAATGTTTGAAGGCATCTCGCTCAAAGATACGAGAATAAAGACAAAAGCTCAGTTCTTATAACATGTGAAGACGATCGCCATGATCGATCCATGAAGGGTTAAAGTCAGATCCTCCTTCTCGCTCTCATACGACCACATGGTTGCTAGGAGACTTCAACAGAACTAATCCTGCATGTGATCCCGCCCACAAACGCCTTCCCACAGGTGTCCGTCCGATTACCTGTAGCGGAACGTTCCACGCCATGTACACGTGACTCCTGTGGTGGTCCATCCACACCTCCGCCACCCTCAGAGCGTTACGCCGCACGTGTGCCGTCAGGTTCTCCGTGTAGGGTTTGTGGGCGCGCTCAATGTGGGCGATCCTGGAGCAGGGCAGGACCTCCACGCTACCGCCGCACTGCCACACCTTCAGAAAACACACACACACACACACACATCAGCAACTGCAGGGACTTCAAACATGAAGATAGTTCTAGTTCCTGCCGGTTTAACCTCTAACAGGAAGTAGAATCCTCACTGAGGGGATTAGTGTGGAGAGACAGGATGAGGGTTAACCTGCTCGTATCACCTGTGTCTGAACTGACGGTTCTTCTGCTTGTAGAACATTCCATCCACTGATACTTCTTCTTAGACTAGTCAGCCATAACATTATGACCACTGACCACAAATGAAGTATGACCACATAAATAAAATAAGTGCGGAAGAGTATTAGGGCCAGATGTGGGTATTTGAATTTTTTTTGGGGTGGGGGTGGGATTCTGCCTTTATTCTCAGAACTCTGACTTTAAAGTCGAAATTCCCCAAAGAAAGTATAATATAGCCAAATTCTGACAAAGTGAGGATTCTGAGATTAGAGTCAGAATTTTAAGAGTAAGGTCAAAATTACGCCCCAAAATTTCACAAAGTCATTTATGGCCCTACAATAAAATAAGATGAAATAAGATAAGATGTACTTTTATAGTCCCTGACCCACAAATTTGATCTGGACTCATCATCTGTAGTTTCACAGAAAACGCGCTGGAAGCAGGAAAACCGTTAAATGTGAGAGTCACAACTTTATAAAGGACAATATTCTGATGGCTAGACATCTGGGTCGGAACATCTCCAGAACTGTAGGTCTCCCTGGGCGTCCAGTGGTAAGTACCTACAAAAGTGGTTGATGAAAGGACAACTGGTGACCTGACCGAAGGGTCATTGATGCACAACTGGGAGCGAAGGCTGGTCCGAACCCACAGAAGCGTTTCTGCAGGATCCTCGACTTTTGAGGGATTTTATGAAATCTTTTTCTGTCAGGGTGTGAGAATGTTAAATTGAAAGGTTCCACTTGTAGTGTGTAGTTTGTGTGTTTGTGCAGTAATCCCCCCCCCCCAAGGCCTTCATCCTGGGTTCTTCTACGCCAGAAAACACAGCGAGCAGAACTAGCGTGGACTCAGGCAGGAGCCAAACCTGCAGGCAAACTCAGAGATAAAAGCTGCTTCCGTCAGAAATACCTCGCCGCTCTCTGAAAGAAGGATTTACAACAGCGGGGCGAGAGAGGGAGCGACTCTTCCTCCAGCATCACAGTCCTCATGTCGGATTGCGTGGGTGCGCGGAGCGAGATAGAGAACGAGACCGGGGAGAAGCGGACAGTGGAGAGAAAGAGAGAGAGAGAGGGCGAACAAAGGAGGTGAGGAGTGATGAAGCGGGAAGTAGAGGAAGAAAGAGAAATAGAGGAGAGAGAGAATAACAGTGTGTTCAATCATACTTTAGGAGAATTCTTTCTCTCCATGTTTTGTTTTTCTTGTTGGAAACAGAAAAACCTTCCGTTGGCAAACGCCAACTATTACCCAGAAACCATCATTCTGTAATTGTTGTTGTAGTTGTTGTTGATTTAAATGTGAGTCAGGATTAAACGCAGCACATTTAAATCCCTAATTGTCTCCACGTCTGCGTCCTTTGGTTTAAGGCGGAACTGATCTTTTTTTTGCCGACCAGAGTTTATAAAATAAAATAAAAAACTTTTAATGAGAAGAAATCAGGGAATAAAAGCGACAACAAATGATGCTGTCGATTATGAATCACGCGGACGCCGACCGCCCATTGTGATAAATAAACGACAGCATGAAGTAGTGAGAGCGCTAAAAAGGCATAATATTACCGAACGCCGCCCGACTGGAGCCTCTTAAAAGCAGCCGTTATCACAATGGGAGCAGAGATACGGACGCTTCCGCAGGAGCGGCAACAAAAAAGAAAAAGAAAAGAGTGCTGATAAGAAAAGACGCCGGCGTCTGGCGTGAAGGAGGAGATGGAAAATGGAACCAACCGGCAGCTCTGCAGCTCAGAAACCTTAAACCTGGGGTTGAACTGGAGACAGGAGTCACGCCGGAGTCTCTCCCAGTATCACTGCTGATGTAGAAAATCATCGTTCACTTCAGCGGCGGCGACTTTATAGAAATATAAACACTGCAAAAAAACTCACAATCCTCCAAAGTGTATTTGTCTTATTTAGTCGAAATGTCTTATTTCACTTTAAGATTTAAGACACAATCGTTGAAGGAGTAACATTTTAACTGAGATTTAAGGATTCCTTTTTAAGGGCATCTTGTTCGTCAAAGAATCTTGAAAAAATCTCAAAAAGCTCAAATTTAGCATTTCCAGCTAACTTTAAGAGAAACTTAAATGTTATCGTTCTCTAATCTTACTTCAAAGTCGTAACGGCGGTAAATCTAGGAGAGTGCCACTACTAAAGAGATAGGAACGTTAGAAATCCATACAGGGTAAACTTTACGAGGTGGTTAAGGAGGAGGGAGAAGAAAAAAAAATCACATATTATAATAAAGACAAAACCAAGAAAAGTGATTCGGTTCAATCAGGCAAAGAAAACGGGAAAAAACAACATTTTGATGAATTCTGGCTGATTCTGAGACACAAAACTTCTCAATGTTAGTAAAATATAGTTAAAAATAAGATGTTCTTTATCTAAATATAACGTCTTATTTCAAGAAATCTCCTAAAACAAATCTTCACTTGTTCTAGGAGCAGATTTTCTGACTTATTACAAACTAAAAACACATTTTATCCATTTTGTTTTCACTTATTTTTGAAGGCACATGTTTTCCAGTGAAGAAGAAATAGAAATATTTACTCTTTCCTGTCATTGTTGATGTCGGGTTCTGGCGCCGAATGTGTAGAGGAGAAATGTCAGAACTCGGACTGATGTTTTCATTAACCTTTTGTTGCCCTTCAACCCTTCACACGTCTCCCACTCAGGTGAGTTGACAGGTAAATACGTCCATCTCTTGTCAGCTCTGATGGACACAACAGGCTAAAGAGTCTCTCCACCACAAAACCTGCAGAGAACTGATTCGCAGCACATTAAAAAGAATCCTGACCATCAGAATCCAAGCCCGGTCCAATATAGCTGCTCTGGTGCCGACAGGAAGGTTCTACAGCCGGTTGTGAAAACGGCCCAAAGCAACATTGGCAACCCTGGACAAGGACTCACAGTCACCTTTAGAAGATCCAGGACCTTAGGGAGAAAAACAGCCCCTCATCATCAGAGATCCACCACCAGACTTCACAGTGGGTAGGAGGGGCTTTTCTCTATGGCTTTCTGTCTTATTATTGTAAATATGGTGTTAAAAGTCTTACGTTACTATCTGAACACTCGGATTGGAAGCCAAACCGTGTTTCGTTGCGTGAGTGCTCTCACTCGGCAATGACGATGAATCTGAATCGGGGCTGAAGTTAAATCCGGAGGAGCTGCTGTCTCTGATTTCTGATTCGGGTCAGAGAAGTACTGACTGACTGGGTCGCTCCAGCAATGACAAGAACTCCTCCTGTGGAGAAATGGATGGCATCAGCAGCGAGCAGAACGTCCTGTGCTCTGCTGTCGACAGGTATTCAAGCGATTTCTCTCTGCAGAAGAATTCATGGTCACGGCGCGGCGGGAAGCTGGAATAGAACGCCGTTATCCGACTTGTGATACTCGACGTTGGTCTGACATTCAAGCCCCCTACGGAGAAGATCAAGGCTCCACGCCAAGAGCTTATTATGAACCACGCTGCTGCCGATGACCCATAATGCTGCGTAACAACAGGAGACTTGAAGCCTCTGGCAGATTGAGTCATCTTTATTCATGGCGTCATATAATGTTCAGGTTATCAGATAAGAGCCGCTCTAGAAGGGAACATCCAGAGCGACGTGCCTGAGAGGATCAGTATCTGCTCTTCGCTCGAGGAGCAGACGAGAGGACGCCGTAGAAGAAGAGGCCTATGGGCGGAAAAAGTCGTGGAATGCTGAGCTGGCAGCTGATGCTGGAGAGTCGAACGGGGTCCAAGACCTTCTGTAGGAGGTCGGTGTCGGAGGGCGAGGGATGGTAACACCAGAGGGGAAGAAACCATTTGGATTTTAGCTTGATGCTCCAGAAATATTAACAAAAGTTTATCCAATGTTCCATTTCCTGTCAGCCGCCATCAGCTGACAGGAGACGGTCCAGCCCCCTTCAACCCCCTCAGCCCCTGTCAGCCCCCTTCAACCCCCTCAGCCCCCCCGCAGACCCCTTCAGCCCCTGTCAGCCCCTGTGAAGCTGAAGTGCGATTGCAGAAATATAAACTGTTTTTGTTCAGAATAAATGCGGATGAAAATAAAAGAGGTGAATTGCTGGTGAAGAATTCAGAGTCAAAACACAAGATCCAAAAAAAAAAAAAAACTTGGTTCTGTTCTTAGAATAGGTGCAAGTTGTTGCCATGGAAACTCAAAACACAGAACATCTGGCAGGAGGCACCACTCTGGCGAGAGAGCGATGAATGAAGAAATATAAAATCATCTAAAAGGTTAAATCTTCTTTAAATCACTCAAGATCAGGTTTATCTAGAAGAAGGTTTAATATTCTTAAAGTTAAACCGTTTCTAGGGATCATCCGTGTTCTGATGGAGCCATCTGCATCAAATCAGAAAAGATATTTGAGTGGCGCTCTCACCCTCCATATGTTCTCAAACAACAGGAAAAATCCAGGAATACCAAAAACACACCATTGTTGTATTTTTGATGTGTATTTGAACTTAACCACACAAATCTATCCTACTGGTTTATTCTGAGTATAAATAAAGTGGAACATGTTTTAATTCCTGGCACTAATCCTCCTCCGTACAATAAAGACATTATTTCAACAACCCCAACGACATTGAAGAGGTTATTATTGATTCATGCGTCAGACATTACAGCGATAACTATATCCTTTAACTTTATATGCAGAGGGAATACGGCTAAACACCAATGAGCCATAACATTATGTTGGCCACCAAAACAGCGCTGTGATGTCACCGGTTCTTTCTATCACAAGGGTCATCAACTTTTTCAGCCGCTTGTGTTCCAGCAGCTCCTCTGTGGGATTCCGACAACGCCGGAGAGCCTTTGCTCCCCATCTGACATCATGAGCCTTGAGCGAAGTCGCCGCCTCACCAGTTCTTCCACTCTGATGGTACTAACCACCAACAAGACCCGCAGTTCTGGAGATGTTCTGACCCACATTTTCCTCTGGAGAAAAAGATTCACTTGCTGCCTGATGAAACCCACAGTCAATCCTACGGGAGCTCATTTACAGAGAAATATGGACGCGTCTCTCAAAGAGACTCAGGATTCGCCCGAGGTCACTGGATCTGTTGCTATGTAAGATCAGAACAGTGAGAAGAAGGTCAAGATGGATCTGGTTCATAAGTTCAGACCCTGAGGAAAAAGGGATTTCTGAAAAGCTGCCTGTAAGAAAGAGAGAGGCAGAGGAAACGACTAAAGTCCCACTCAAGTCCCACTCAAGTCCGACTTGATAGATTTGACACTTCACTCTCACTTCTCTTTATCCGAGAATCCGCCAGCTCATACATTTACATTCTAACTCTTCATCCTTCTCTGATTGTCTGCCTCCTCCTTCCTGTTCTCCGACAGTTTATGGACGCCGTCAGTGAAGATTCCCATCAGCGGACAGGACGGGAATAATGGAGCGGCGGGAGAATGATGTGCGGCATCAACTCTTCACAAAGAGGAAAGTAAATGACGGCGTGGCTGAACGGAAATTAGCACTTTTCTTTTTGAGGAGAGACGGCGCAGCTCAATAATCATCCGACCGTCTCCTCTTCATCGATTGTCCTCAGACGTCCATTAAAATTTCACCTCCGGCGCGGCGCAGAAGCCTGAGACGAATACTTTGTCCAGCTTGACGTGTTGTTAACCCGGTGCCTCGGATCAGCGGGCCGATAATGAAACCGGCACAGAACCCGGGTCCTGAAGCTGCTCCTGCAGACACGTCCTCTCAGGAGACACTTACGCTCCGGAGAGGACGCCGCCGGACGCCGGCTCAGAGATGAAGGCCCTGCAGAAAAGTGTTAGAATGGCGGCTGAGCTTGTAGAAAATGATTGTGAAGCCGTTGATATTAGGCATGAATGTAAATGTCAGGGACTGTGATGGCGTACGAGTCTATTCCTGTTGAGTCCTCCGGCTCCAGTTCCTGCACCCTCAGAAATCTGCTCCGTGTGTTTGACTCAGACTCAGTGAAAAATGACAAACGCCCATTCTGTCAAAGCAAAGGTCATTATTTCTGCACGACGTCTGCACTTCAGGACATTTCACTCACAATGCAAATATCTGAGTGTGGCAGATGTTGCAGTACTCCGTACACGGATGTGTACACGGATGTGTACTTGTCATATGTGGATACAGTATAGTTGTCTGGTTGGTGACCTGCGGGTCCTTTAGCCGACTCACCCTGATGCCGAGCTCCACGTTCTCGCCGCCGTAAATTTCCATGCCTTCATCCAGCAGGCCGATCTCCTCAAAGTACTTCCTGTCCACCACAAAGCAGCCAATCAGAGCAGGGCTCCTGGAAGAGAGGGCGGATGAAGGTGGAGGAGGAGGTATTTAAGGTTTTGTAGAAGAAGTCACACTTAACTATTGGAACTATTGAAAAGTCCCTCAATCGTCACTGCAGCCTTCAAGGTTTGGTGGGCTGGACCTACTGACCAACCACAGACAGCAGTACCGGGTGAACCTCAATCACATTTTTCAATCAGGAATAGTGACTCAAAATGAGTTGAGCAGGACATTGAAGGGTTAATACGCTTCACACGGCTTCTCGTGGGGAATTCCTGCCCTACATAATACTTACAAACCAGCCGTCTGTCAAAACGACGTTCTCTCCAGAAACATTAAATCCCAAACATTTCGAGGAAATCGAATGAGGGAAGCTTCCAGAACTTTCATCCACATCAAACTGACCCAGCAGGAGTGAGAAATCAACCCCTGTTAGCCTTCAAGCTGTCGGCCTCAAACGTCTCGTCAATATGAATACGGCCCCGCCGCAAGAACAGCTTGTTTGTGGGATTTTATTCTCCGAGTGGATTCACAGATCTTCAGCCAGAAACGCTAAAATAAATATAAAATGCTACCAGCAGAAAAAGGCTCTGAAAACATTATTTTTCTCTTCAGCTTCTGCAGCAACAGAAATCACATAATAATAATAAAATATCAAAGAGTCTCTTTGTTTGTCACAAAGGTAAAGTTTTTACCTTTGTTTGTCACTTTGTGAGCAAGATTATGGAAAAAAATGATGGACAGATTGATTGATTGACAGGTAGATTTAGGCATATTCTAGAGATGCTTTTATTTTGGTGAGGTTAGGATATGACTTCACAACATGATGTCATAATTACGTTTTCTTAGCCAAGTGGAAGGTAGGGCACTTTTAGACGTTTTAGGCAGTACCTGATTTTATCTAAGGTAACTTTACTAGTTTAACTAGTTTAACTTTAGGTAGTTTAACTTTACGCCCTTCTTTTCCAGAAGGGCGTAAAGTTAAACCATGTGAGAATAAACCTTTTTTAAATTTCCTTCCCATGGTTTGCCGAGGTAATGCCATCAAAAATAAAATAGGAGCGATGAGGTCATACTTGAGACTAGCCTCACTTACGGAGGCCATTATCAAAAACGTGACTTTGGCTATTAGGTCTCACCAATAGCACACTATGCCCAAAATGATAAGAAATTCCCAAAGAGATAAGGAAGACGGTGATAGAAATGGAAACAGATACTAAGCTGTTTCTAAGGTTCTGAGACTCCACAGATCCAATAATGGACCGTGACAAACCATCAGAACCCCCAGGTTGAGCTGGAGAGTGTTGCTGTGGAGAGGCGCTTCTGGAATATCCTTCTCAGCCCGCTGCGACCACGACCCGATCCCGGAGAAGCGGTACAAAATGGATGGAATGGAATTTCGTGTTTGCACAGGTTGCCTTTGTGGGACGTTAAATTCTGTTTGAAGAGGCGACACAAACGTTTGAGGTCCAGAACTTTTTCTCGGCTCTGCATCTACATTCATCAATACCTTCATGTTCATAAGAGGGAGCCTCTTATGGACAGAACCAGAACTTGACCGTTAGGGGCGCCAAATTGGGCATTAAATCGGGCGTTTTACCCTCAAGTGTGTATCCAGCATAAGGGGCCGAGGATGGAGCCCTGAGGGACACCACAGGTCAAAGGTGACAGCGAGGACCAAGTCTATTTGATAAGCATGTTTTACTTTTATTGCACATTAAAGCCTGTGAGAAACTTACGGAACAGAATTATGTAACTTCTTTCAACCAGATATCAAATATTTTCCTCCATGTTTTACCAAAAATGTTGATCTTATTTAATAAAAACAGATTTTTTTTCCTCTTAAATACAGTTTTTATCAATAAATATATTTTTAATATCTCAACATTTCAGTGTCATATATATAAAATGAATAAACGCCAAAAAGAAATAATTCTTTTTTGTCTGTACTTGGCGAGGACATCAAAGGAATCGCTGGGATCTACCGTCACTCACCTGATGGGGGCGGTGTGGTTCCGTTGGGTCCACCAGGACTTTGGTGGGTTGAGGTATCGACACCACAGCTCCCAGTCGAAGCCCTGAGCAGAGAGGGGGTACTCCTCGATCTCAAAGGTGTCGAATTTGATGTTGTCGAAGGACGGAGATACGACCCGGGTCCGGTCCTCCTTTATCCGCTGCAGGATTGGTTCTGCCCTGCGTGACGGCAGGAACAAATAAATGCTGTGGTATCTTTCTCAGAACTCAAGCAAAGACATTTTCAAACAAACAAAGGAGTGTTTAGAAGAAGAACAGACGGCCATCAGCATCATCAAGACCTTCATCATCCAGGAAGTGTCTACTCCTCGTCCAGGACCAGGAGGAACCCAGTGTCCACTGGACCAGAGTGAGGTATGACAGTGGGTCTGAAGGTTTCATCCGGTGACCCCGGACTCTTTCATGTCTGTCACACGAACTCAGTGAGAACCTGGTCCAATCTGTGAGGAGAACGAGGGACGGATGGAGAACCTGCCCATCCTGTTGTTCTCTGGTGAGCATCAGTCCGGCTGCATGGTACTGGGCTCTGGGCTCAGGTGCACTTAGGGATATTTGGCCCTCATGCCACCCTGATGGAGTCTGGTTCTGACAGTTTGGTCCGAGCCATCACACCAGTAGCTGCTGGAGGTCATCTTGTAGGGACCTGGCAGAACTTTGTCTGGTCCTCGTCACACTGAGGAGCAGATACCGGTCCTGCCGGTCCTGGGTTCTTGTCCTTCTACGGTCCTGTCCAGCTCTCCGGGTGTATCGGCTCACCTCCTGATGCCTCCTTCACGCTCCTGTTCCAGGAGAGACAGCAGACCTTCTAGTGGCGGCACGTATTGGTGTTCCTTCGTGGAGGACCTGGACCACCTGGTACACCTGAACGGTCTTCAGGTACCACATCATGGTACCAGTAGAGACAAAGACACCAGCAAAAAGCAGAACTAGAGAAGAAAGTTTGAGGAGAGAGAGAAACCACCACCTGCAGAACCAGAACCTTTTAAGGTTTTGACCTGCTGTTACTTCTCCTGTCCACCTGGTGGCGCTTTCATCAGAACCAAAGCAGCAGAACCTGGTCCTCGGAGTTCTACGGCTGTACGGTTCTGTGGTTGTGGAGAGTATTTCTGACAGATTATGTTTCTCATGTTTCTGTTGGGCTTAAATAAACGTATCACAATAACAAAATAATAATAATTATTATTATAATTATTATTATATAAGGATTTATGGGAAGAAAGAAATAAAGCAGAATAATTAGAACTCCACTCATAATAATGTTTTAATTAGTTATCCACCATCTGAAACTGAGAGGCGTCATGTTTTAATTATCTTAACACGCAGAGCTGTGAAGGATGTCCGACCCGTTCTGGGGGAAATTGGACCTGTCAATCAAAGGATGCTGCCGTAAACACGTCTGTTCAGAATCAACGGAGTGAATGATGAAAAAAAACAATCCTGGAAAAACTCCATCTTTCAAATCCAGACAAAAACATTTATTTTGATGATTGGAAACGAGTTTTTTTCTTTATTACACTGTTAAAAATGAATTTACTGGTGACAAACAAATTAAATATGATTTAAATTGGAAGAACGTGATTTGAGGAATTTCCAAAGCTGGAATTTCACTTTTTTAATGTGTTTGGCATCGAATCATACACTGTAAACTTGTACATGTATATATACATACATATGTATATATATAAATATATACATATACACATATACATATATATACATATACATATATACATATACACACATATATATATATGTGTATATGTATATATATAAATATATACATATACACATATACATATACACAAATATACATATATATACATATACATATATACATATACACACATATATATATATGTGTATATGTATATATTTATATATGTATATGTGTGTATATATAAATATATATATACACATATATATATATATATACACATATATACACATATATTGGTTAGTTAGTGTGGAGTTAAGTTAATAAAATGGAAAGTTACGATAATACTTTAACTTTTACTACTAATAAATGATTAATATCATATTAGACATAAATTTCCCGGGACATAATTAAAGACTTTTAAAACCAACAGGTATCCAGAGTCCGAAGTTTAAAATCGGTCCTGTGTTTCTTTCGACCGAGAGAAACTAACGGTCGAGATTATCGGATTATCTGTAGATGATTTATTGCGATCTATAACGGAGAGCGTTAAAATAGTCTGACTTTCTAGTGATGCAACAACCTGCAACAAAACATTCCTGCGGCTCTACCGCTAACGCTAACTGCTAACGAGACACGCGGCGCACTGGAGAGAGAAATAACATATTTACACGCTAGCTCAGCCCACGGCTGAGGTTGAGGGAGGAACTCCCCTCTACTGTCCCGTGAGAGGAGAACCACAAATGAGGCAAAGCCCCCCGCAATCATTCCTCTTTTACCAGCTGAGCCCCCTCAGACAGAAGGAGGGGTTCCTCCATCGGTCATTAAGAGGAGAACCAGGACTCCAGCGGACTCCACTCGGTTCTACGCCACACAAACACCGAATCACAGGAACATCAGGAGAGAGAGAGAGAGAGAGAGAGAGAGAGAGAGACCACCCACACCTGATGGGGGAGGGAGAGTAATGACCCGACGGCTACCCAATTAACGTGACCTCCCCGTCACAGAGGACTCTGCGGGTCGAGGTAAGACCCGCATAGTTCAGGCAGTCAGACGTAACGAAACCTTGAATAAATGCGTCTCCTCTCGGCTGAATGCTAAAATCAGGCGAGCTCACATTATCATATTTGAATGTAGTAGTTCATTTTTTACTCACTAGGGGGCGTCAACTTAACGTTTAATCCTAGAGGTCTGTTCAGGGGGATTGCCATTGATTGCCAATGAGCCTTGAACCCTGGACCTTGATTCCGGTTCCTCAGTTGTCCTTCTTTAGTCCATTTTGTGAGGTTCTAACCACCTCAGACCACAAACACGCAACAAGTTCTGGAGATGCTCTGACCCAGTCTCTTCCAGCAGATCGACCTCGGAACAAAACGTTGACCTGCTGCTTGACTGACAGGTGCCATCTAAACAAGATAATCACTGTTATCCTGGCGTCACCTTTGACCGGCTGTAATGTTATGGCTGATTGACAGAAAACGTTTTAGGACTACGTTTTAAAACGTTGTTCGCCTCTGAGCCGTTCTGATGCGGTTGCTGTTTTGTCTGAAGGCGCTCTGAACGACTTCATCGGAGCCCCTCCCCTCTATAATGAGATGATCTCAGGCGATCATGTGATCCACGCCGGCGCCGAGACGAAGAGCAGAAATCATAATAGGCTCCTGAAGCCGGCGACGATTATTGTGATTAGAGACTGTAACATTAAACACGCTGTAATTACCCGTTTTGTCCCAAAATAACGTGGCGGATGATTGCGGCGTCTGCTGGAGAGAATTATGAGGCAGTCAGCTGTTTGTGTGTTTGTGTGTTTGTGTGTAATTACACACTCAGTTTCTGCACAAAAAAATATGTATGCAAAGTGTGAGAGGCGGGAAAGGAGGGGCGGGGATGAGGGGATGGAGGGGGGGTTGTGAGAATAGACGTGTTACAGAAAGTATTAATAGAACAGGCACAAAGCAGAACCAGAACCAGAACCAGACCCAAACAAGTGTGTGTTTTAACCAGAGGTGAGAAATAAGACATAAAGTGTTTTTTTCAGACAGAGTGAGAGAGGGAGACAGAGAGAGAGAGGGAGACAGAGAGAGAGAGGGAGACAGAGAGAGAGAGACTTTGACTGTGATGGTGATTGAATTTCTATTCTTACTAACACAAACTCTAAAAGTTCAGCTAAGAGAGAGATAATACATCCGATCAATTTTCCCCATCCACATGTAGGAGAACACGACAAGAATATGATGAAGATCATCTGATCTACAGAGGGGAAAAAGAGAGAGAGAGTGAGAGAGAGAGAGAAAGAGAGAGAGAGAGAGAGAGAGAGAGAGAGAGAGAGAGAGAGAGAGAGAGAGAGAGAGAGAGAGAGAGAGAGAGAGAGAGAGAGAGAGAGAGAGA